>JAZHYW010014491.1:0-29038 GCA_037355805.1 Ixodes ricinus | reverse complement strand
AAGTGTCGAACCTAGCTATCCAGAACGTCACTGGGCAGATCATAATGCAACAACAAACTATACTTCGTTTCAGCTTACATCCAAACACGGCCGACGTTACGAGCTAATGGGAACAATCTAGCAGCGTTAAACGCGCATGTCACTGGGACTTTTCCGTTCTTGATTGGTTCGGCGATGATAGAACACATGCAGAAACGTGACGAGCACCATGATGGTGCGTCTTTGACTCTGTCTGATTGGTTCCATCAGCTCATAGCGTCGGCTGCGTGTGGACGTAAGGTGAAACAAAGTATAGTTACCTTGGCAGCAACAGATAGCGCAGAGGATGACGTCACGAGTTAGCACAGCTGAAAAAAGATAGATTAGCGGGTGGCGTTAGGAAGCCCTTCGATATTACATCGGTTCCCACAAGGGGCACATCGCAATCCAAAAGCTCTCTGAATTTAAGGCCCTACACGCTCCCACTTAATACGTGGCACCCATAAAATATTTCATAAGAGCATTCTGGTGACACACTCCACTCCTTTATAAATATAAAATAGTTTTGCTTATTCTGATGAACCCGGAAAGGGCAATATTATCATGCGTGCAACGCATACAAATCCACTAAAGTCTCCCGTAACCAACCCCAATAAACCATAACGCACGCATAATATATAGTGCTCAACAACACGAAAAGGGCCAGCCGAGCGAATGGCCTCGAGCATATAAATTGATTCTAGCAATGCAAAGATTATTTAAAAGGGGATCCAAATAATTTCTATAGGTTAGCTATAGAGTAACTGTATGCGGAGAGCAAGTCGTCTGCTTCTTGCAGAGGAGTTGCGGTGACGAGAACGACGCCGAGCTCTGATTGGCTTTGATTGAAGAGATAGTGGGTTCAATGCTAGGTACCTTGAGGTCTACCCACTATTTTGATTAATCAGCCAATAAGAGCTCGGCGCTCTGACATTGTCGCAACCCCTCTGCAAGAAGCAGACAGACTTGGCTCCATATGCTACAGCAACTGTATATGCTCCTCAAGCGGAGCAGTTACTCTGGCGAGGCCGAGTGCTCCGCTGGTCTTTTTCGTTTCATTGAGCACTGTACGCACGACACATTCTGTGCAGACCGGGTTTACTAAAATGACCGAAACAAGACAATGTTTTAAAAGTCCCTCCGCTTGTATAACATTTCTGGATTTCACGTTGAGGTAAATTCCTCCGATTTCTTTATCAGAGCAGGTAATCCCCCTTGAGGAGTGAGTAAAAAGGCCGCGAGTCAATCGCCAAGCGAAGCTCGTCCCTGCCGTGTTCATCTTGACGATGATAGCATTCAAATCATCGTATTTACCGGATTTGATGAGAAACACAAGTCGCCCTTGAGCATCTCTTTTGGGTAACACCATGCACAGGCTTCTGGCCTCCGGGGGGACTCTCGATGGCAAAAAATCACCGTCGAACGAGGAGCACGCCGCGCGAGTCCTGTAGTAGTTCCTTATGGTCTTCATTGCAGCCTCTACGTCGTACTTGCGTATGCGAATAAAACGCAGAAGGAATTCTTCATCTTTCCTCGGGTTGAGTTCGCCTTCCTCTGCTGAAAACATAAATGAGGCGGAATTACTTTCACCCTGCTTTTTTTGCTATAAAGCGCAGTCTAAATCATACGCAAGCGAGAGCGTGTATACGATTGTTAATTTTAAACAAATATAAAAAAGCATAGGAGTTTGCTCTTGTCAATTTTTTTTTGTCTCTTGCTAAAATCGCAAAGAAATCATGTGGAGCTGCAATTTATTAAAAACAGTAACACCTACATGGCGTAATGCGTTTGTTAGGGGAAGCTTTTCATTTATAAAACAAAAAGGAAAGCCCCGGCGATGATGTGCCACTATAAAAAAAGATAGCGAAAAATGGGGAGTTGTGATGTAAAACAAAACAAAAGAAAGCTAAAGGAATAAGGTTGTAATAACGTGTTTCTCCACATTGTCTCTTGGGTATTGTTAGTCTTTTAGATCAATGTTAAATATTGTTTTTATCGATTTCCACGCGATTTTTTTTGTATGCGGGTTTTTTGAAGAACAGTGTCTTGAGCCTTGTCACCGGCCAGTTGTTAGCTCAATGCTGGCAGTTGAGTTTGAGGGTAATTGCGTGCGCTGCATTCCCTTCTACTCGGTCACAACGAGAAAACACTGAGAAGACACTAGCACATGGCGCCATCTAGCAGGGTGTCCTGGAACTGCGCATTAGTAGATTGAAAGTTGTGCCTTGTTTGCATAATGAAATCTACGCATCGTCTATGAAAAAAAATGTGGCCTATAACATTCTCAGAAATATTCCAAACCTCCAGTGAAAAATTAATGCAAAAAAGTGGATTGCGAGTGTTTTGGGGCTACTTCACGGATGGCGCCAGTGCGCCAATGTGTTTACCTTGTCGTAGGCAGTTACAATTGAACGCAATGCTCAGTAATACTCAAACGCAAACGGGTGAAGCAGCCTTAGGCTTTATGATAGCTGTATCTGTATATAGTCTCAAAGTTATGAAAAAAAATGTTAGGTTGGTTTTGATTTCTACACTAAGAAATTAAAGAAAACACTTAATCAAATTTACACCTATAGCTTTTAATTTAACTCGTTTGCTAGTGGAAACATCCTGAGAAAGAGTGAGAGTAGTGAGGTCCTAAAAATACTGAAAAGCGTCGATGTTTGTACGTCAGACTGGTAAGCTTGATGAGAGTGACATAAATTTATTTAGAAATGTCAGCAAAGCAAAATATGATATATTTCCGCCGTTTTCTACGGGGTCGCCCGCTGTGACAACTGGACAAAGCAAACCTTTTTGTCTTTCCCTCAACTCTATCACTCACTCTCTCTGCCAATTAGCGTTGCGACTATAAATTTGAATTACTTTAAAATTAAAAAGGTTATCTGTTAGCGGTACTTCTCTTTCTTCAGTTCTTTAACATAACTTTGTTGTTAAGATCAGCCGTGTTCCATTGCCACTCCTTGAGTTTCGGAATGCGCTGTTCCTGATTCATTCTGGATTGTTTTGATGTAATAGATTTTCAGCGAGGCAAGCGTAAGGTAGCAAAGCTGCTACAACGCGAAACAGCTTAAAGAACGCTAAAACTCATCGGACCTTGAAAAGGAAACGACAATTCGCTTCAAATAACCTATTCTTCGTGATCTCTCCCAACTACTCTAAAGGGGTCGCGCCGAGATATATCTAATGTTTGATAGGTAGCAGGGCAGCAAAGTTTGGAGAGGCCTACCATTATTCCGCTAAAAGTAAAGCCCCCAAAATAAATATCCTAAAGCATACCGACTAAAAGCAAATCTTCTAAGGGACAAAACGCAGCATACTTCGTGTTGTCGTTTTGCAATTTTTTTACTATGTTTTTTTTTACATTTGCTCTCTTGTCGCTTATTTATTTTTTGATGCGTTAAAGATTACGTGACTTCACATAGTTATACAATGTTTAAAATGCACAAACAAAACGTCATGTTAGGTTATGCTGTCCATCACTCGTAAATATGTGTACATACCTGCCAGAATGTCTCTCATGTGAGTCACTGCCTCTTCCCTTGCTGTGTCGGTCTCTCCGATTTCCTCTTCCGCAATTCGTCGCAGTCCCGGAGGCAAGGGACCATTCCTTGTTATCCCGGTGTCGTTTGTTATACGAGGCTCATCCGGCTTGGACATCTTGATGTTACTGAACCAGACTTGTACCGTACGCATTACAAGTAATCAAATTACTTGTAATCGATTACTTTTTGGAGTAATTTTGTAATCAGTTGATTACTTTTATTAGGCAGTAATCACAAGAGTAATCTGATTACTTTTTGAAGTAATAAAAATTACTTCTAACCGTTACTATTTTTTCACGAACCCCCCCCCCCCCCCGCACTCCCCTTATTTTTCTGAAATGACAAATATTTCCCTATTTCCCCTACGTGGTGGTCTTTGTGACAAGCAAGGTTTCGAGTTGAGAAGTGGTCGGGGCGATTTCTTCCGCCAATGGATACTACACATGATCCATTTCAAATCCTGGAGCTGCTGCTCTTTTGTATGTGACATGTGAGTCAACCATATGTGAAAAATAAAATACCTCCCCCACCTTCCCTTCTCCCCCCCCCCCCCCCAACTGGCGAACGCCCAAATCATTAAACTTCTTCAAGCAATTTTCTTGTGTTTGCATTGTGAAGGTGCAACGACCACGAGGAGGGAACCCGTTTTTTCTTCTTTAATACTTGTGAAAACGTGAAATATAGGTTGGAAGTAGTTCATTGTTGTGAGCGCTAAAGATGTAAGTCTTCACACAATAAAGTAATCGGAAAAGTAACGGTTACTTCTTAAAGTAATGTCCAATTACTTTGGCTGTCGAGTAATCAAGTAATCTAATCGAATACTTTTTAGCCAAGAGTAATAGTAATTGTAATCGATTACTTTTTTAGTAACATGTACAAGACTGATCTGAACACACAAGACGTTTAGATTCCCTTTGGCATCTCACGCATAAAAAACCGTTGGATGCTTGCGTAGGAAGAAAATACTTCCCGCGAGTTTATGCATGGAGGTAACCGGCCGCATTGCTACAAAGTCGACCAGTTTGAAGCACGTATGTTATGAGGCAGTCATGATGTCCGAAAAATACCCGTTAGAGACCACAAGCTTTTTTAATGAGTTTTTTTAGGGTGGCACTACGTATGCCTTATCTGAGGCTGCAGTTTAAACAGTGCCGTATTTGCGACACGTACCAGACTTATTTATACAATAGAAATAATAATTTACTCTGCTTTGTATAATTATATAGCTATATTAATAATATTATTAATTTTAATAATAGTATTATTAAACATCAAAAATGCACATCGAAATGTGCTGCCCCACGAAATCAAAAATGCTTTATGTGGGACCAGGCAGACAACGAAACGAACTTAACATTATTATTCAATTCTGTGTAAAACGTATTAGCAAAACAATCATAATGTGAAAGAGTGGCTATTATGAAGTAACATAATAATTGCTGTGCGAACATATGAATCCATTCACCTATATTTTGTTTATGCCTCTCACATGGCTGATAAATTAAATGATGATTGGTAATTTGTTAAATAATAACGGTATGTAGTTATAAGGCAATTAAAAGCAAAGGTGCAAACGAGCTGGACAAAAATGACGTGGAGGTCCCGGGTTCGAGACCCGGACCAGGCGGATTTTTCCATCACGTACCAGTCACCTAGCTGTGTTTGGAGATTTGTTTTTTTTTTTTCCTTTGCCCCCATTGTACCCCTTCTCCAGGGATTATTTTCGTCATTCGGGTAGGAAGTGCCGTGCTTTGTTTCCGTAATTCGTAAATATTTTAAAATTATTAATATTATTGTACGCCACATCTTTCCTTAAATTTAAAATTGGTTCTATAGTAATTGTTCTGTGTATCACGCATTAAAAATAAAAGAATATTGAATATCATATATCTACCGCTAGGATATTTTTTGAAGCTCTAAGTTTTTGCAAATTGAGCCGTAAGAATACTATTTACAATAGGCTTTATGATTCCAGCATTGCCCTGTTTTTGCACGCTGAACATTTACATATACCGTAATTCCTTACGCATAATTCCTTCTCATTAGTGTACGAAAATAATTCGCTTCCAATTCCCTCCAGGTGTACTTCTTAGTTTATAAAAATACGCGGATACTACTCGCATTTTTTGTTTGTAATGTACTGCAATTGTTCGTTCCAAGTGACATGGTGATCAAGCAATACCTCTAAATATTTAACTGTAGGTTTATAGAACAATAGTCTACAAGTGCAGATATGTTCACGTTTGTGGAGACGAAGATATCTGTTTGGCGCTAGTGTAGAATACGTTTATGAGGATTCCGAAACGACATTAGGTTAGTTTTACTGATGATCCCTGATATAAGATTATTAAAAAACTAATTAAATAACAGATTTGTATCTCACTGCAAGAGGGAACCGCTTGACTGTAACTGCATACTGAAAATAATAGAACAGTAAAATCTGCATACTGAAACATTATAGAATGGAACAGTAATAATCCTAAGTCGTTTACATAAATATTAAAAGATTGAACCTAATGTGCTGTCCTTTTACACCACATTCCATTCACACATTTTTGCTTATGATGTTTTCAATTTTACCATGCGAAATTTGTTCTTGAAGTAATCAGTAACAAAAACTTAAAACCGGAATTTGAAGTCGTGCTTATTAAGTTTTGTTTAAAAAATATAATGATCTATGGCGTCGAAAGCATTGTACAAATCTAAGAATGAAGCAAGTGCTACTTTATTATTTTCGCGCGTTGCATTCACAGTCTACTGAAAGACGTTTCGTCGTCCAGTAGGGAAATCGTGCTTTTGCTGCCTGAAGCTATTTTGAGGGATATTCATTTAAGAAAATGTTTCGTAAAAATCATTAATACATATTCGAACCCATTCTTCTGGAATATAAGAAATCACTGGCAATATTAAAACCGATTTTTAAATTTAAAATTTTTTGTTAGAGCCGTTTTTATATAACAGACTTACTACCTAATATTTTCACACCTTCCAGCATTTTCTGAGCCGTCAGGCATCTGTTAACTATCACAAATAGGACCTTCAGCCGTGGAAAATTATATCGCATATCCCGAACACGAATATCATCTATTCCGGAAACTTTCGTAATTGACATTGAATAATTTATATTGATGACGTTGTGCTAATTTATTTCTGATAAATATGCAGAATTGAGACAGTCAATTTTGTCCGGCGGTTCAGCGTGTCTTTGTTGTTTTATCGCCTGCATAGGCGTGCGCACAGGGGGCAGGGGGGGCGGCCGCCCCCTCTAATCATCTAGGGTGGGGGCGCAAAGTTGGCCCGACACAAGGCGCGACTGCGCCGGCGGTATGGTTTCTTTTTCGACGGCATAAAACAGGACGGGGGGGGGGGGGGGCGCTCTGGGGAAACCTCGCCCTTCCTAATGAAAAATCCTGCGCACGCCTATGATCGCCTGCCTGTAAAGACCCACTGAAACGGGTGCAGAAGGAGTCCGCTAGTTCCGAATGGTAATTTAGGCTGGAAAAGGTGTTCCCTATTGTATCGTGAATATAATTTTCTTGTTTTCTCCCAACCAACTTATTAAAAAAATCCCAAGTTCTTCTTGAGATTTGTGTTGAAACGAATTTTGTCATGCAATAATTTTTATTTGCTAGCCTAATTTTGGCCAACTTATTTCGTTGTACACGAAATTCACTTTAAAAAGGAGAATCCCCAGAATTTGGTTTCCATAGATGCCATAACATATCATTTAGATGCCATAGCTCTAAAATGTTCTAATTATGTCGAACGTTGTCTCGTTTTCTTTACTTTACTTTTACGTTCTTTTAACACATTGTATATATTCCTTTGCGTTTATATACAAATAAATTATAAGCGTTAACATGGTCGCCCCACAATAATGAATTTAATGAATTCCAGTCACATATGCTGATTATGTGATCTATCTTTGTGTTATCTACGACTGCTTTAAATATGTTATGATTGAATGTCTCATTTGTTGGGATTTCACTCAATATGCAAATTACTGTGAAGTAATGCTCTGCTACCCTCTGTTCAATTACAGCAGGAACTGTCGCATTGCTAATTCAAGTCACTATATGATCGATTCATGACTTTGCTATCGTTCATCCGTAATATTCTCGTCACGCGTGTAGTCGTGTTTTACATTCTGGAGACTGAAAGAGGAGATGTGTTCAAGTAATTTGAAACTCCATACATAGTTTTATTTACAACATCTATAGTAAAATCACTAGCCAAGATATGGTGCATGATGTTATTGAATTGGCGTAATAAGACGGAAATTTTATAACAGAACATGTTTATATATTTGAATTAGGCTACCGATAGACTGGGCAAACAACTTACGAGGTCGAGGATTGTAAAAAGAACTTGCGAAAACATTTTCGTGATAAAGAAAACAATGTTGAGAGTCAAACAACAATAATTCACAAACGCCATCAAGCCTACCCCTCCACTTTTTCAATCTCGGCACACACATGGCGAATGAAATTAAAGTATGTGAATTCCGCGCAAATCGCTTCGGCGTTATTTTTTTATATCAGTACAAAGAAGGAGGAAACTCTTCCAGACAAGAAGACAAATAATTCATCCCAGAGTTTCCGCAAATTTCTAACCTTCACATCCATCAAATAACTGAGCTTTATCACGTCGCTATTGTTTTCTGTTAGTAAGTGTGGTGTACGCCCCCCCCAATCTTGAACGGAGTCAAAAGTGATCTTCATAATTAATTTATTTTAGTAACATTCTATCATAACTGGTGCGAACTGCACAGTTGCTTTATTTTTGCCGAACAAAAGCCTTGTCATTTTTTACCCACCATACTTCTATGTTTTTGCGCTTGGACATTCCCTAGTAGTCCACAGTAAAACAATTTGAGTGGTTTCGTGAGGCTCTCCTTGATGTATATTTTTTCCTCCGCAGGCTCTTGCGTTGCGTCATCCAGTGGTCTTTCGTTCTTCTTTCTGCAGAACCTAAAAAGAACGGGAGCTGTTTTCCTGCTCTTGCCCTGAGTCGGTGAGCAGCCTCAACGTCCACTGGGCAAGTTCTGGCCGCTTTAGTTTGTCTGGCAAACTTTTGTGCAATTTCCGATACATTTGCGTTTGGATGTTTTGCGATTCTATGAATTTCTTTGTTCTTGCAGCCGTGAGTACCGCCCTGCGTTGTCCGCCGCAGTGTTTAGGTCTCGAATTTGCTCGATCCTGCGGAGCCATCCTAGCTTCCAGTTTGTAACGTTCTCTTTCTTAGCTCTTTAATTGTAGCGCTTCGAGTTTTCAGTCAAATAAGAAGTTCATCATACATCGCTGAAAATATGCTCATAGATGTGTCAAATGTTTCGACCGATTCCTCATGCCCATCCAACTTCATCATGATGACATCACGTCTCGTACTCAGAGTTTGCACATAGTTTTCCATGCGCTGCAACCTGCTTAGGATATCCGCCAGTTTTGTTTTTTTTTGCGTATGTCCTCATTTTGAGACAATATTTTAGAGCGCAGCCTCTAAGGCGCCGTTTCAACTCAAGCGGCGTCACCGTCGGCATAGCCGCGCGTTGCATTTTGGGATGTTTCCCATAATGACTTCACACGTGACGTCACGTGTGATGTCATCAGGGTCGTCACTCGTAATTTCACCGCGCCTAGCATTATGGGTAAAAACTTCCCTGCTACTTGGCGGGAAAATTTCCTGACTAAATTTAGCGGAAAGATTTCTCCGCTAAATTTAGCCAAAACATTTCCCTGCTAAATTTAGTGGAAAGAATTTCCCGCTAAATTTAGTGGAAAAATTTCTCGGATAAATTTAGCGGAAACATGTCCCCGCTAAATTTAGCGGAAAAATTTCCCGCTAAATTTAGTGGGAAAATTGTTACCGCTAAATTTAGCAGAAAAATTCCCAGCTAAATTTAGTGGAAAATAAATCTCAAGCCAAATTTAGATGGAAACAATTCCCGGCTACATTTAGCCAAAAAATTCCAGCTACATTTAGCGGAAAAGTTCCCCTCTAAATTAGCGGAAAAAAAATTCCTGCTAAATTTAGCGAGAAAAATTTCTCGCTAAATGTAGCGGGAAAAAATTTGACGCTAAACTTAGTGGGAAAACTCCCCGCTAAATTTAGCGGAAAAAATTCTCCGCTAAATATAGCAGAAAAAATTCCCCTCTACATTTAGAGGGGACTTTTTTCCGCTAAGTTTAGATGAAAATTTCCCACTAAATGGGAGGAGGAGGAAGAGGAGGAGGGAGGTACGGATGGAGGAGGGGCATGCCCTCTTCCCGTACCTTGCCCTCTTCCTCCTCAAGAGTGGGGCTCTAGTTCGGCGTTACAAGAGATTGTAAACGTCTTTCATTTTTTTCTAGAGTGTTTTCGCGTGAGCCGCTCGAGGGTGTAATATACCCATGTAGGGCGATGATCGTCAGACGCAGTACACTTGCACATGTTACACAGCCACTTGTTAATGCTTGCAGGCGACATTGCCTTTATAGCATTTTTGGTTTGCCGGACATCATCCAACATGATACGCGTGTTTCATTCCTGGAGCACTTCATACTGGCTGCTCTCGGGCGGTGAAGATTTCAAACATGCAAGTTATTCGATTTGTCCCGACGGTGTCGGACCTATGCACTCTACGAACACAAGGGCAGACCAGCGAAATGCAAACACGTACACTCTCGCGGAACGTAGTGAGCTTAAACCAAGCTTACCTAAAAGAAGAAAGGCACAGCTTAGCTCTTGTCTAGAAGCACTCCGCTGGTTTGCAATATGCTACTTCGCGGCTGGCGCCTATGTAGACACCGAAGCTCTGCTCTTGATGACGCAGCAGATACTGCGGCACTTGCGTAGTGAAGCCCACCGAAGTGCATGTGCTGCGAATGTTGATGTCAGGGCTGTGACGTGATGTTGCTGCGTGCGCTTGGCGCTGCTGCACGATGGCGAAAGATTGCGGCCGCGGGGAGTCAAACTGGATTTTACCCGCCGGTGTCGTCGCCTAAGACAAGAAATGCACAGCGTAGATCTTGTCTAGAAGCATTCCGCTACTCTGCGTAATGCTTCTGAGACAGGAAAAAACAAGCTCTGTTCAGAGGAAGCTACGAGTTGAGCAATCTTTGAACTGATTGGGAAGGTTTTGTGTTTTTCATGTAAGAGTGAATACAAATAAAAATTCTCCATCCGTATGGCATAAAGAAAAACTTCATACGTTTTTGCATGATAAAAAATATTTTTCTTTTTTTAAGCATCTGGCTTTAAGATTTTGAACTCTTGAGTGGCACTATCCCGATTTGCCTAACGATGTGTGGCACGTTTCTGTCTAAACCTCAAAGCGGGCACACCCCATCTAAATATTCACAATATCTCGATAATTTCCCTTCAAATGTGCCGTCATCTCCTTGGAAAATCGAAAATACTTTATTGCGTATTGGATAAGTGTCACGTGCTTTCACCAGCTTGGCATTTACGCAGACACAGCCTCAAAGAAAAAACATTGCCGGTGTTTATTTATACAGCGTTCCGGAATATTAAATTATATAAAAAAAAACGTTTGCGAGACGTTACAAAGGTAGTTTCTGAGTTCTGCATTCTCATGGGCGTATATTACAAAGTAGGCTATCAGGACTGGTGGAAGAAAACAGCGCATATCTTTGATTATGGGGTGATCAATTAATAGCATCATGTGGACGTACGGTGTGCGTGTTTATGCATATGGTCAAATATTTATATTACTCTGAAATGAGTTATGTAAATATGGCACAGCCCCGTAAAAACCCTGCTTCCTACAAAATTTAAGTAATTTCAATTTCCTCGTAGATTCTTTCTAAGGGTAAGCAGGGGCGGATGCAGGTATTTCCAGAGGAGAGGCGGAGGGGTTGGCATATCAGATGTTTGAAAAAACAGGCCCCCCCCCCCCACCACACCCCTCTTCTTGCCCTAAAAGTTTAAACATGTGTAAATCCACTTGGGGTCACGACATCCGGACCCCTCTAAATCCCCCACTGAGGGTAGGTTCAATTACCACAACATGGCGACATTATCCCGCGTTGCAAATTAACCGCGCTTCAGAATAGCGAGAAAGTTGAACGTTCACTTCGCGACACTGTTAGTGCAAACACGACTTGGGTACTTCTTAGTATTTTACTTTGGCAGGGGACAGGCGGTCATCAAACAACGCTGGCGGTCCGAGAAGGCGGATGATTATCTTTTTATCCGCATTTTTGGACCGCCAAGTTACCCCTGTTGCACGAGGGGAAAGTTTAGCGCACCCCGCGCTTATCATGTGCTTCAAATATTTCTAAATTTGACTGATTTAATGGTTCGGAATGACGCACAGCAAGGTTTTCATTGGAACTATGTCTAATTTTACTAATTAAAGAGCTAATTTACAGACGTTGGGTAATAATTTGACTTATCCTGCTATTAGCTCCATATATTATGCGCCCCCTTCCCCACTCGTTGCATAACTCGTCTGCACACGCTGGATGATTCAACGTTTCACGTCTCTTTTAAAACGAGTATGTTCTAATTAAAAGTAAACACCTTGTGTATACGTGATAAAGCCAAAAAATGTACTCAGAGTGGTGGGAAACATTGCCAGCGCAGCCAGAAAAGGGGTCTTGCTAGTCAAACTTCCTCCTGCTTCTGGGTTGAGCAAGAAGCGAAGCAAGAAGGAATGTTATCATTCTCCACGCCATACAAGTGTGTTGACCCTCTATCTGATAGAAGTGATAACCATATAATAAACCATGTGATAGAGTCTGTCAAATGGTTTATCACCGTGTAATTTCCTTACAAGATTATTCTTATTGAACAGGTATCAGCGCAACACCACCGCATAAAATATTTCGTAAATATTTTGATAACTGTTCCTAAAGAAAAACAGGTTTTAATGGGTTGATTCAATAAAAATATGCTTTGAGAAGCCTGTAATATTAGATTTTTGTGCTAGAACGAACAAAAATAGCAGGAGAAAGCTTATGTCCTACCATTATATATCGTCCTTGAACGCACCCGGCGATCTGCATTCCTCTTCCACCATCGCCTGCAAGTTTGAGCGCATTAACTTCTCATTTTGCTTTTCTTCATACTTAATTGCACTAGCTCTTTCCAGGGCAGTCATCTTGATGGCCTGCTTAAAGACTTCCCATTTATGGCCATACGCAACTGATTTGTCTTCATTTTCCATTCGTTCTACCGCAGCTTGAACTCGATCCATAAAGTTTTCATCTTTCAGAAGCTTTGCGTTTAATTTCCATAGTTCCCAAATGAACACCTTTTTCGATTCATTTTTACTGCGGATAGAAAACTCAACTAGGCAATGGTCGCTGAATGATACAGGACACACCCGATAATCGCGACAAAGGGGTATTAAATCTAACGACAAATACGCTCGGTCTAAACGGGCGTGACTGACCTCTTGAAAGTGGGTAAAATTTACGACTCGCCCGTTGCGTAAACAGTCGCCAACATCCTCTAAGCCGAATTCAATAATTAAATTATTTAAACATACTGTACTTGAATCAACATAAGGTGTAGGGCTTGTTTTGTCGCTAGCCGAGCATACGCAATTAAAATCTCCAAGTAAAATAACTAGTCGCGGGCAGTTACAATAGTTATCGTATGCCCTCGAAAAATGCCCTCCTCTCCTCAACTCGGGTAGGCGCATACAAACAGATTACCCGCCATTCAAGGGACGAAAAAGAAAAATCGCACACCACGAGACGTCCCGAGACACAAGTGGTGACGGACTGTACAACTGCCCCTATGCTCTGGCGTACCAGCAGGACACACCCCGCCGACGTCCCTACGGCGTGGCTCACGCAAACGTCGTAACGGGTCGTGAACGGCCGCACCATGCGCTCGGTCTGGTCCTCCCCATCGACCTTGGTCTCCTGAAGCGCGACAATGCCGAGGTCGTGCTCAACTACAAGACGGTATAATTGCCGTTGCTTCCTACGGTCCGCGAGCCCTCGTACATTGAGGGTCGCTAGTCGGACAGGCTTTTCGATAGAGACCATCGGTTAAAAGGCCCAGACCAAGCGCACGGTGCTTACCTTCGTAGGTCGACGTCGCACGGGGCCGCCCTCCGTCACACCAGTTCACGGCGTCAGCTTGTCACGGCTCCTCGACGCCGAAGATCGAGGCTTGCCATCCACGCCCGTCCAGCCTGCCACCATCTTCCATTATTAAAATGTGACGACCAACCAATCCCTAAATCAGGAGCCCAACGTTTCGAAACCGGTTCGGCTTCTTCTTCAGGGGCGACTATTGAGGAAAGGAGCCGCAATCTTCTTTTTCCTCTTTTCCCTTTTCCCAAGTCGCCCCTGAAGAAGAAGCCGAACCGGTTTCGAAACGTTGGGCTCCTGATTTAGGGATTGGTTGGTCGTCACATTTTAATAATTATTTCCCCAACCAGACAGACTTCTGTCTAATGTTTACTTTTAAACCATCTTCCATTTTTTCTCATGCTGGTGTTGCCGATGTTCCTGGGAGACGGTCGAGACATCTTCGAGTGGGCGCTTGGCGGAGCCCGCTTCGTCGTCCATCTTTTCTTCGGCGTCATGAGCCGTGGTCGCGCCTTCCTCGTTGTTGACCGGTGGTATGGCCGCCTTGGGTTCAACCAGCTCAACTACCTGTTGGGAGGCAGGAGCCGCTGCTGACGGCTGCTGCGGCGACGGGGCGTTCACCTCTGCTGAGACGGTGCTAGTTGCGTCGTTCACCTCCTTCGGTTGCTCGGGCAGGGCTCCCGCGGGTGCAGCCGCTTTCTCAGCCTCCTCTTCATCCATCAGCTCGTCGCTGTTGACGTCGCTTGCCCCTCGGCCGGCGGCACTGGCGTAGGAGCGAACGCAGTCGTCCCGCTCGTGCCCGAAGGCGTGGCACTCGGCACACCTGGGGTCCCGGCAGTCCCGACGGATGTGGCCCGCCATGCGGCACCGGAGGCAGATGGGGGCACATCCGTTTATGGGGCACACCGGAGGCAGCGGTGGCACGACTACAAGTACCGTGCCACCGCCGAGCCGCAGTTGGTGTGGCAGGCGGTCGAGGGCGACGCCTTCCCGGAGAACTAGACGCACAATCCTGGTGGTAGACTCGACGCCGTCGAAGCCGGGCACCCTCCACCGCTCGTGCGCCACCTCCTTGACAACCCCGTACTCGGAGAACGCCCGATGGATGGTTTCATTCGTGACGCCGAAAGCCACCCAATGGAGCTTGATCCGTACCTCTTGCCGGAAGGGGTCCACGACGACACACGTGCGGCCCTTGACTGTGAGCCGCCCCATCTCCAGCAGCTTCTGCTTCGCCGCGTCGGTCCGAAGATCAAGCAGCCAGACATGGGACATTTGAAACGCCTCAAGCCTGACTACGTCCCCTAGTACACCTGCTTCACCGAGCGGTTGACGAAAATTTTCAATCCTGTACGGTCGACAGGCGATATCGCCATGCAGCACGACGGCTCGCTTCATGGCTTCCCCTGAAGGCAGCTGGGGCAGTATCATCCTGTATTCGTTGGAATCGAAAACAGCCGAGTCACCACGGCCGGCAAGGGCCGTTATCGCCGCTCCGGAGGAGCTCATTGATTCACGTCTTTTCGCCGCGGCGACCGGAAGTGTACCCGACACTTCCTACTCAATGTTTTTTTCTCCTCGCGGCGTATATAAGCTTGACATGTACGGGTGAGCCCTTTGGTTGCTGACCGTTACAGATTTATAGTAGAAGACACAAAACACGGCGCAATGGACAGCCGTATGTAAGAACTGTTTGCATTTAAAAAGTATGGAGGCAAAATCTATAATGTTAGTCCGTTGCGAAAAATAACGATGTATTAACAATAAATCTTAAACCGGTCGTGAAGAAGTTCAAATTTTTGTTATTTTCATGCTAGACCAGTGTTATGAGCAGTCCGACTAGCTTGAATCAGATAAAAAGGACACAAATTATTGGGATTTTATCATTATGTAACTAATAATAAATGGAAATGATCCTTGCGCAAAGCATTTTTTATATATTCTTGTGAAGGACATCCGCCCAACACTTGACTTCCACTGCTTGCAGTACGGGAGCAGACGCCTTCACTTTTGGGGCGTTTTGATGCAGTTTGTTGTCGCATGTCGTGTCGGTGCTGAGTGGAGCGATGGGGCTCGGGAGTTTGTGACCGGTGTTATTCGTGATCACTGGTGTGGCGCTGATGCGCCTTTTTATACCGCCACCACCCCGAACTTTGAAGATTCACGGGCCCGTAACACTGCATTATGCTGAATCGCGAGCTCCTTCTCTGTTGACGTCGTTTTCCTGGTACCACTCGTGGATACTGCAAGCGTTTAAACAATGCGCACCGTCTCGCCTACATCCCCGGTGACGTACTCGACCTGTTGAAGCATATTGCTTCCGTCATTTTGGAGTACGCAAGGCAGTTATCTCGTTGCTCTGGTTTCGGTTATAAAAGCAAGGCAAAACGCTCGTAGTTCCCGCCCTCAGTACATGTTGGACATCTTCCACACTTTGACTACGGATAACTGGATGAACGAGGATTTACATTTACTTCAAAGGTCACTCTCGCCGATTCCTCACCGTTGAGCAGCAGGATCAGCTGGCGACAAGCCGCGGATGAAAGGCATGAGCATCAACAGCCCAAGGGCACTCGGTGCCGAAGTGGGCGATGCGGGTTTCTGTCCACCGGTAGGCTAGCACAAACCGTGACCGTTCCAGCTCTTTGTCATGACACGGTGTTGCAGAGAGCAAGGTAAAATACAACTACACGAACCCCCGAAGCAAACGCACTGTTATCGTAAATCTTGGCTTGTGATTGCGCCTTTGTAGATCATCTGATTCGTTTTGCTGGAGAGACGCAAACGACGGGCGTAACAAAATCGCTTGCATATTCCGCATACATGACAAAAGCATTTCAGTCACCTTGCGAAAAGCGCGAAACACGAAGTCCGCACCGTCCTGACTTCCCCTGCCTTTTACCTGCTTTAGAGCAGTTTGTACCTGCTAGTAGGTATGCCTACTGAAACTGAAACTTTAGAAACTAGGGGCTGTGCCAGAGAGAAAAGAGACAAAGTTGGGAAAGCCTGCTCGCTCTTTTTGACTTCTCAACTCTCAAGTGATTGTACCATAATAAATGGACCAAAGCCTCTTCCCAAAATAGGCCTCTTCCCAAAATAAAAAAAGCCCTATGTTCACTACGTAAAAAATGGTCTCAGTTCATGCATATCTGGGCAGGTCTTGCCCTAATTTATTCACACCGCATGATGTGCGCAACAAACTCACACGAGATTTACGGCTTTACAGACCTCTGCATCATTGCGCCTTTTTGAGAATACGCCCAGTATTGTTCGGCCCCTGAGCTTTCGGGCTGAGAGCATAGCAGGATCGCTGCACCTTCCTTTTAATAAGGCTCCTTTGCTGAGACAGGCTTACAGGGTTGCTTATTGGGACTTGATGCCAATATTTTGTGATTGGTCAGTTTCAATATAGAGCAAGAAGGTTGTTCCTCCTCTTGTTCTCTTGTGGGAGTTCGCAGAGCTGGAGCAGAAATATAGGAACTATCTCCAGTTTTACACTCACGGCTGGAAAACATTGAACTGCGTAGGCTGTGCAGTTTACTTTTTCGCTTTCAGTAAGGTAAGGCAACTCAACCCTCTAGCAACTATTTTTACTGCTGAATTGTATGGTATCCTTAAGGCAGTTCAATATATACATGAAAATAACATGAACATAGCAGTTTGTTGATTCCCATTGTGTTCTGCTAGCTATTTCATCTTTAGCAGACTGCAAGAACACTTTTGTACAAAAGGATCGTGTTCAGGTAAACTAATATTTCCATCTAGGACAACTTATAAAATTCTGCTGGCTGCCCAGCCACCTAGGTATTCCTAGTAACGAGAAGGCAGCCCACCTTGCATTATCGGCCAAAAACTACACGCGAACGCCTTATGTCCTGCTACACCAAGACCTCAAGCCAAGCCAGCCTTAAAAAAGTCAATTATTAACTTACGACAGCTGGATTCGGACACACAGATTGATAACAACCCTATCAAGAAATCCGGCAAAAACTTCCAGCGACGTCCGGTGAACTTCCACTGACATCCGGTGAAAACTGGTCAAGTTTCACCTGTTTGCATCTGAAACCAGCGTAGTTTACCAGTCTTTGCTGGATTATTTGCGGGTAAACAGATTTCGTTGGAATTTCACCGGCAGCGGGTTTCTAGATTTTGCTGGAATGTAACCGGCAGCCACCTTCGTTTACCAGACGACCCGGTTTTGCTAGAAATCTTACCCAAAACGGGTGACTCGCTTCCCCGTTTACCGAACTTCACTGGAAGCCGGCGCGAGGGGAGGGGAAGCCGAGACGAGCCGGGGACTGGGTGTGTAGTTATAGTGCCTAGAACGCACCAAGGAGGAGTCCCCACACACCCTCTCTCCCTCGCACTGGGGTCGTGGGAAAAATGTGAGAGATCCTTTTGCTGACTCGTTTGAGGAAAACCGGTTTCTTTGTCAGTCAACGTGCAACGGCCGGCCAGGAAAGGACGCTCAGTCTCGATCGGCTTCCCGTTCCATGTGTGCGACCTGTACCAGAATAGCTGGGCCCAATATTTCTCAACGGCAGCAGATGTTTGTTTCGCGCGTTCGTGGTTTTCGCTAAGCGTGCGACTGACAGTGTGTATGGGCCCGCCTGGTTCACCCGCGGCGACGGCATCAGGGACGACATCGTGACTGTGCCCGTGATTTCTCAACGGCGGCGGATGTTCGTTCCGGGCGTTCGTGGTTTTCGCTAAGCGTGCTACTGACAGTGTGTATGTGTCCGCCTGGTGCACCCGGGGCGACGGCATCAGGGACGACATCGTGACTGTGCCCATGATTTCTCAACGGCAGCGGATGTTCACTCCGCGCGTTCGTGGTTTTCGCTAAACGTGCTACTAACTGTGTGTTTGTGTCCTTGTAGAACTAAAAAAGCTGCTCAGTTTTATTAGTTGAGCTACCGTACATCTAGGAATTTACTCAGCGGCATTGTGAGTACATTGAAAAATATGTTTTTGCGACAAAGAACTCGGTTGTTCCTATTTGGTCTGATTGATTTTGTCTACAGCTGTGTAAATTGTTTCATTGGTATCGAACCTGTTAAATAAATACATGGAACCTTCAGGTCTATATGGCTTTAATTGTTAAAAACACTGCAAGTTCCGGGGAATTGCGGCAAATCCGGTGACTTTCGGTAATTTCTGGTGAATCCGGATGACTTCAAGTAAATTCCTGCTTTACTGGAAGTGAAAAAAGTTCCATAATCTAGTAAAATATACTTTTACTGGAAATGAAATTCCTGTAAAAAGTCTGGAGACATTCCGGTAATAAATCGTGACATTCCGATAAAAAATCCGGTGACATCCCGGTAAATGTCGTCTTCACCGAAAGAGAAAAGAGTCCCATAATCCAGTAAAATAATTGTTTGCTGGAAATGAAATTCCGGTAAAAAACATTTTTCAACAGGGAAGCTTCATGTTATTAAGCCCAACTTACAAGTATGGGAGAGTTACTCCCATAAGGGCCACCGTTCGGGCGTTCTTTTGTGCCGTTTGACAATTGGCCATTCCTGGTTGACTCACCTGCACCTGCTCTGCGGTGAAGATGTAAATCTCTGTGAAAAGTGTGGGAAAATGTTAACTGTCCTGCCCATGCTGTGGAATTGTAGATTTTTTCGTCATCAGCATCGAAGATATTGTCCTGGGCCCTTCAGAACCACCTTCCGTTTCATCCTTATTTTTTTCTTGCCAGTAGATCTCTGGTACAATTTGCTCGCGTTTTAAGTTTCCTTCATCCAACTGGCTTTATGCACCTGATATAGCTAGCATAACTAAATTCAGACTTAACTGCTAGGCTCGTTTATATACCTTGCTTGCCGCAATATGGCCAAAGTCGCTCTTGCGCCATTAAACCCCAATCATCATCATCAACGTCACACCGCAGGTTTTAAATCCTGAGCCCGACAGGCCGACGGAGCAAACCCGAGCCGGTGGCTGACCACGATCCCGGTCCCGTTGACGAGCTGACCCAAGGCCGCGGAAACGGCCGCCAACCTTGACTTGGGAAACCCGATTAGTGGTGCAGGCCTCGCTCGTTTCCTTTGAACCCCCAGGAATCAGCTTCTGACTAAGTGCATTGTCGTCTGATATGCCCAAGTTTATTACACCTGTAGCACCTGACTTGTCCCCGTTCGTTACGTACAGGTCTGTCAGTAATCTCCCGCGGTGCAACGCCCCGCCATGCATTGTTGCCAGTACCGCACTCGTCATAACGAGTGGCGTCCTCACGGTGGTTCATCGTGCCGCCGCCCCTACGAGGTTGCACCCAGGCCGAGTTTGCGCTGGCTACCCTACGCCTCTGCTTGTAGGCAAAAGGGCCCAAGGCCCGAGGCAGGACGGTTCCACCGTTCCCACGCTCCGCGACGGCCACATACGGTGTGCGGGGAATCGGCGTCAGTGCCTGCGGTTCGTCCCGTACAAGCACAACCATTCTCTAATGAATCCTCAGGCGTGAGTGGGGGTGATATTGCACTTCAACGGGCAAGCCCGCTTGGACTGTACGGGCCTCCTGGCAAGCGCTTCCAAATCCGCGAACTCGCGCCAACGGAGGTATGCCTTCAATTTTGGGTGACACTGACGTATCGCTCTAGCCACCTTCTCTGCGTTCGTCGCGGAAGTTTCGGCCCTCGCGTACAATTCCTGGAACGCGTGAACGTACTCCATGAGTCTCTCCTCCGGGTGCTAAGTGAGGCCGGCTATTTCGTCTTTGATCCGTACGTCGTAGTCCGGACGAAGAAACTCCTCTCTGAACCGCGCCGGAAGTCTGCCATTGTTTGGAACGGCCGTTGCAGCCGTCTGCAACGCGCGGCATTGCCCGTGAGTGCAATCGGCACGATTTGCAAAGGGTCGTTTCGTCCGATGCCCCCAAAGCGGTTGCGTAGGCATCTAAGTCCTTCAGGAAATCGTGTACCGATTTTTCTTCGGAGTAACCTGAATATGTCGGTGTTGGAATGTTCAACCGCGGCCGAGGTACGGACGAGGATGCCGCATTTTCAACACTTGGCGCAGTGCCCAATTGTCGTAAAACCACATCCAACCAACTCACCCGCGTCTCCGCCACCTTGCATCGTAGCTGGTGAAGAAGCCCTAGCCTCCGCTAGCTGATGTGGGCAAGGGCCCTAATCTGACGGGGCATCTCCGACAATGTGCAACCCTCGCCCCTCGGAAGAACTATCCTTACTCGCGCCGCCGTTGGATCTTGTTCCAACGGGCGTCGTTTACTCACACGAAGACCTAAGCTCGGAGGACTCGACGTGAATAGCTCCTCCAAGAATGAACGCGAATTTGCGATGTGTGCGGCTCACCTGGGGCGATCTAAAGCAACGACTGATCGGTCGGGTCCCACGTTGGGCGGCAAAATAATGTGGGACCTTTCCACCTTATACTACACTGGAATCAATCGAGCCACGCTCCGTTCGTTCCTAAGACAGTCGCGCAACACAGCAAGTTCAATAAAACAGTTTATCCACTCACATGCCGTCACCCCAAGCCTATTCCCCTCCGGGTGCTGCAGCGGCTTGTTGGCTCTTTAATGAGGACCCAGGACCCAGGATGGGGACCCAGGTAACAATGACTCGAACCGAAGACCGTCAAGACAAGACTCTTTTTGAAGACTCCCAGCGAAGACTCCCACGTCGAGACTGTCCATGAAAATCCCAGTGAAGACTGTCAAAAACCATGGACACCCAGTGAAGACAGTGAAGTCAAGACTGTCCGGACCCGCGCGTCTGCTATTTCCTTATATAACCAGACCGACCACTTTGTCTCCCGCCACCTCTCGCTCCAATCGAGGATCTAACGCATAAATAAGGCCACGGGCACGGGCGAGTGCCATGGCGCCTCTCTGGCGATAAATCTCGACTCGGTATTGTAATGTGAACCTCAACGGATGTTCGCTTCGACGGTAGGCGAGCGGGGAATATGGTCCTCGGCGCTGTTTACATGGCGTGGTTTAAAGGGTCTTAGACTAGCGAAGAATGTCGGCTTCAGCATGGAGAATGTAATGGAGTAAACAAGTGTTCACACCGGTGGGGAATGTGGGCTTCGGCATCGGGCACGTGGAGGCCAAGGCAAGGAGTTTCCACAACTCCAATACAAACAAACATCTAGGCACTTTATTGCGAATTTATCATAACCTATTGGTTTGTTTTATCCTTTCTTGAACCACCATGGCAATGACCAGAACCACAAATACACCTGTTAAGTTTGTCAGAATTTCAGGTTTTTTAATGTTTTCCTCAAGATGACCTATAAAACCTATCATAAAAAATGAAAAGAGTCTGAAAAAAATTAAGCCTCCAATCCACGCTGTGAAGGTGTTTGGACAGCAAAGCTGTGGTATCACCTGCAAAGATTGCCCACTGCGCTAAGATCCTTTTTTCAAACGCCACCAGGTTCTGCTCCAGTCTTGGATGTGCCAGAGAACTTCAGGCTTATACACATAATGAACAAATACCACCTTCACACCGCTGCTTGAATTCTAGATGAAACGTTTAACCACCAATTCTCCAGGTGAATGCCAAAAGAACGAAGGAGTGCGAGATCTGTTAAATTGTTTCGAGTATTCTTGTAAACCAACTTGCCTCCTCCAAGATGTAATAGTGTACAACCGAAGGCCCTCGGTAGATTTCCAACTTTGTTGTCCGTGTAGCATCTATGCTTTCTATCGCTGGTGACATAAGCAAGCTCAACAGGTTTCCAAAGACGGTGCGACCGGAAGTCGCTTGGGACTCAAGCGGCTGTTCATGTTTCTAAGCAGCAAAAGGGTCTAACCAAAAGATTGACGGAATAAAAGCAAATGCACTGTATCAAGACCTTTTTGTATATAAAAACATACTTCGAATGCTGCCGTAATCGCGGCAGCTTATGTAACTCCATTCTTCACCGAGAAATGCATGCGGGGAGCGCTACGTGCTTTGCATTGTTAGGCCCGCTTCAGACAGGGCAACTTTTCCAGAAATTGCGGGGTTGCTGGTGGGTTGTTCCCTAGCTTTCCCTAGATCGACACGAATTGTTGAGGTCGGGTTCGACTCGAAACGGAAGAGCAACTCGGACAACTCGGAGATGTTTTAGCGGCAGCAGCCAATCAGGGATGCGATAGTTTCACGTGACACCCCTGTGGTGGTGATTATGACAACTAAAACTTGGTTCTGGTCTGAAATGGAACGTTTTTGGAAATAAACTGTTTCAAAAAGATGCGTTAGTATTCTCAACGCAATTAAAAGATATAAAAACATGTCTTAAACATATAACTGTGCGTCTAAATAGTGCAATAAACATAAAGTATCATGATGATGATAACAAGTCGTAGCAACTCGGATGCTGCGTGTGGACGCAGGCGGCCCGTGTTGCTTGTGTTGCGACGTCAAGTTGCTGGGCAAAATTGCCCCGTCTGAAGCAGACCTTAGCGGGGCGAGTGACGTCACTCCACAATTCGTACCCTTCCGCTGCCGCGGCGGGTTATGCAACCGCAATCTTTACGGAGAAACGGATGCAGGGAGCGCTATGTGATTATTATCGTTCACTCGCGCCTTATAATCTATCACGTGTTTTTACACTTGTTTTGTGCTTTTCTTATTAAATTGTCAAAACCACATGATAAATGATAAGGCGTGCGGGAACGGTGATAAGGCGCGCGCGTAGATTTTCTTTCGATGGGCACGAAAGTACCAGAACTGTGGGTCACATACAGCTTCGCTGTAAAAAAAGAAAACGTAGCAATTAAAAGTGTGACAGCAGCTCGTGATCGTGCATGCAGCCAACATTCTAGAAGAGGGACATCGTCGCGTGGCCTTGAAAGCTCCTGCTTGGCATCGTGCTTTTCAGAGAAGAGTGGTGGTAGACTTTCTAGCACGGGGACACGAGACATATTGTCTTCAAAGTGTTGGTGGACACGACTGCGACATCGTCCCTCGACTCCTCCGTACGTGGTGAAAGGAAGTCATCATCGCTTACGCTGCCATGCGACTGATGACACTGACGAGTGACTTTGAAGGTCGCTAAGTTTTACACATGGACAAATACTGCTTTGAAGCCGTCATTTCAGTAGGCGGTCCCTATGCATAATTGAGGTGTTATTTCTCGTTGGAAACGCACTCGTCACAGCACTCGTCCTCCTTGTTCGCTTTCTATCAGCGGCTAAACCAATCGCCGCACCATCGCCACGATTTTTCGTGATTGGTTTAGCCACTAATAGCAAACGAACAAAGACGACAAATTTTGTGACGCTGCACTTTTGGCACTGCTTGATTGGCTCTTTCGGATTCTAGCGATGGCTGCGGTCGAACCTGGTGTGAGACGTATTACAGACTTTCGGTGCATGTCCCTGAAAAGAAAATAGTGAGCAAATGGAGGTTCTTTTCCCCGTTGTTCTCGGCATAGAGTTATTACAATAAACGCTAGAGGCTCAGCTGGCGCTAGTGTGCTGTTGCATTTTGAAGCAGACAGCAAGCAGTCTAAATTTGACTTCCGGTAATGTATTCCTATGGGAAAAAGCGAGTGCATCTTATCTCTGCGCTCGATTAGAAGAGCAAATATCACGAATAATTTGTACGTACTAGGCACATTGGAACATTTCTCAATCACGCAGACGAAATAAATGGTCAGTTACGGTGTTTTTCTTTCAAATTCATCGCATTAAAAACGGTGCTAAAACGGCTTCGTACGTGTATTTTTGTGCACTGTCGGACACTGTTAGCGCGAACACGGCGTCGAGGCTTTCCAACATGGGGGATATACGTGCCAAACGAACGAAGGACATGTGGAAAACCGAGAGAGACGGCAAGAACTACGCAGTAACACCGGATAAGTGACTCCTTGTGCTTGCAGACGATCAAAATAAATTGAAAGTCACGTAATATAGTCAGATTTGCAATAAATAAGTACTGCGAAGATGCTTGTTCTGGGTTCAAATGGTTCAAAGCATCACCCGCACGCTCCAAATCTTTGCAAATAAGGGGAGCCAGAGAGCAGGTGCCCGATAAAAACTGCCCGACATGGGAAATAATAAAAAGACATACCTTTCGTAGCTCACGTGCTTTATTTTTTGCGTTCGAATGTTTCTTTAACCGATCGTAAAGATGCACGACGGAGTCATTTTCATCCAATGACAGGACGGGCATATTAGCAATATATAAGCACCACCGAAATGCTAGCGAACCTGAACACACACTACATTCCTTTCGATCGTTAGTTTGCTTAGAACCGTCGCTCGTTTTCACATACCTTCCTTGAAACAGGGGTTTGAGCCTGAAATAGAGCGAAGTTTAACATCGCTCAGTGGTAAAGAAAAATGCTGTAACTAAAGCAATTACACTTTCACAATACCAATAAAGGTACATACCATCCGTTACAACCGATATGACAAAAGTTATTCTTGTCATTTTCCGGCGAAGAGACAAAATTCACGCGCGTTTTCCCATAGGAATACACAGGGAGGCTGGAAAAGTAGACTGCATGCTGTCTGCTTCAATTTGCAACCGGAAGTCCCGTAGACACTAGCGCCAGCTGAGCCTCTAGCGTTTATTGTAATAACTCTATGGTTCTCGGCACCTTGGAAACAAGACGAAAGGATGGGTCTACTCTATATTCACGACTTGAACGTTTATAATTGTTATATTACGTCGCCGTTAAGTATCCTTTGTGTGATATTCAGTTTAAGAGGGTAATTAAAACAAGATTGCACTTTAATTAAACATTTTATTTTAATAAAAAATATCTTTGAAACTTAAGTCTATCGTAGGTTATTGCAAAGGGCTGATTCAAAAATGACATGCCACATCGTCCACTGTCCTTCGTACAACGAACAGATCTGTTCGCGTGCTGAATAACCGTTGTCATCAGTAGAGGCCGGATGTTTAGGCACTAAAAAGCCACTTTTAGGCGCCTATAAAAGGCACTAAAAACTTCGTAATAGGCATTTATAGGCACAATCAGTTTTTATTCACAGGGTGCTTTTGAAAGCATTTAGGGCCTCTGCCATTCAAACAAATACAGAATAAAGTGGTACAATAGGAATTACAATTTAATTTGTCCAACATTCAAAAAAAAAGTCGACTCAAGCCCACACCGGTACTAAGCTGTCCCATGCTGTACATAGTCCAACTAGAAACAATGGGAAAAATTATGAAAACAATAGCAAACAAGCACCATCTCAAGATTCTTGGGTTCAAACTTCTGCCTCTTGTCGCTTAGAACCAGTTTGTACGCTGAAAAAGAGCGTTCCACGTCAACTGATGTGAGCGGGGCGTACTTGTACTTAGGAATATTCAATGCTTCCACACCCTCTGGTACCCTGGAGTGTTCCCCGGTGAGAACCTTCGAGACTTCTTTGAGTACAGAAAACCCACTATTTTTGCTCAAGACGGACTGAAGCTTTGAACGAACTTGTACAGCAGCGGGGCCTGCGGGGACGGCGTCGACTCGTTCTTGAACGTTCGAAATGAGCCCGATGTTCCGAGCCAGAGTTTCGCCAGCACTTTCGAGGCTCTTGATTGTGTCCGCCAGAAACGTGAAATTGGAGCACAAATACGCCAGGTCACCTTCGAGAGTGTCCTCGCGCAGGACATCTTGAGCCTTTCTGACTGAGACACTATCGTCTGCTGGAAACCCGTTAATGACCATCTTCACACCAGCAAAGTTAGTACTGTAATACTCTACAGCTTTAAGCCACGTTCCCCATCGCGTCACGATGGGTTCTGGTGGAAGAGGCACCCCTGGTAGCTGTTCCTTAAATGCACAAACACGAGACGGTGACTTAAGGAACACAGCCTTCACAGCAGCAACGAGATCGTTTACATGCTTGAAGTGTTTTCTTAGCTCTTCGCAAATGCGGTGAATGCCGTGGGCGAGGCAGGTGACGTGCAACATCCGCGGGTAGAAAGCCTTCAGGAGGAGGGCAGCTTTGTGCATATAAGCCGCCGCATCCGTGTAAAGTAGCAACACCCTGCTGTCTTCCAATCCAGTAGGGTATAGCACCTTCAAGGACGCGTTGACAAAGTACGCCACGGTCTCCCCATTTGTTCTCTCTAGCGTCTTGGAGCACACAAGAAAAGGCGTTGTTCTCTCGTCTGCTACAAGCTTCCCAACTACGAGGTGCGCGACAAAGCGTCCAGTCGCATCTGTCGTTTCGTCTACGGAGACCCAAATGCACGAGTCCCCAAGTTCATCTCTGATTTTCTTCAGTGTTTCCTCGTACATGGGCCGCAGGTAGTTCTTGCGCAGAGTCGACTCCGACGGTACAGTATGACTGGAGTATTTTTGTAAGAATTTTTTGAAAACTGGGTTTTCTACTTTCGCCCACGGAATATTAGCGGCGACTAAGGCTTCGCACAAGTCTGCGTAGAATGCGTTCTTCTTTCCATCCGTGAGGTTTTCTCTCAAAAATGACTGCCTAGACGTTGAGGGCACGTTGCGTTCTGCGTTGGCTTGATGTCCTGCTGTTTTTTCGTGTTGTGCCAGGTGGCACTTCTTCTCGCATAGAATCTGTGAAAAAACAACAAAAACGTTACGATATGTTGAAAAGCGTAGCGCGCCGTCCTGAGCGGGGATGGCTTTAAGCAATATCTTCCTAATACCTCTAAATATACCGACACTGAAAATATATAAGTGTTTTACAATGGTGAAAAAGCCTACTCATTGTGCAAGCTTGTTCAGGTTCTAGCATCAGAGCACACAGCTGCCATACGCTCCGCTGCCAAAGCTCACTCTTGCGAGACTATCTGCCGCTTAGGTAACAGGGCGCAGGGCTGTTGGGTGAACTACGACTCGTGCCCAAATTGGGTGTGTGCTGTTTATGAGGGGCATCGTGAGATACTGCACGCTATTCATCTCTCTAGAGTTGGTTTGCCGATTATGTCGCGCAAGATAAGGGGTATTTCAGTTGCCTCGCCCCCAGCGTGAGTTTCAACTGTACACGCCCAACCAAAGCATGACGGGAGGCAACAAGCACGTACTGGAGATCAGTAATCCGATAGAAAGACACTGCGTTTTGTCTTGTTACTGAGTATAGTTAATTTATTAATTAAAAACTTCAATTAGCGTCAAGAAGTTTGTGTGACTCCTTTTGGTAGTCCTTCTCCGGGACGTCACGGAGATAATTTTTTTCCTGAGTCACCTTGCGAACGGTCCGGTAATGGCTGATGGTAACTTCGAATATTCTTTCTGCTTGGTCTTTGAATACCGTGCGTACAGTTTAATTCGTGCGATCCTAATCTCACGGGAACAAGGTCGCTTTTCTCACTGTGACGTCACGGAGACGACACAGCAACCAATCAGCACGCTGCAACTACAGCAACGGTTGTGCTCGTTTTCGGGGCTAATAGATTTTGAAAAACATTGTGCTTGACTGGTATCCGTCGAATAAAAAATTACTTAAAGTGTTTTTGGAGGGTCATGCCAGGATTCAGGAAACTCCTGTATTACAAATGTATGTGCCTGTCTCGGCCGCGGGGGGAGGGGAGACACAGTTTTGTAGAGGCTTGTGGACTTTGCGCAGGAAATTCTTCACCAACCCATAGACGAGTAAACCTTTCATTAAATAAATACATCTACATCATCTCTTTAATAAAGATGCGGGTGTTTTTCTTGGTCCATATTATATGAGTGAATGACGTTTTAGCGATTAGAAAATATTTGAGCGGACGAACGTTTTTGCGAATGCCATTTTAGCGAATAGGCTGTTTTTCGGCGGTGGCGAGCTAGGCTTTTAAACTGGCGCGGTTACCCCTCGCTGTCGATCAGGGGAAACGAAGCTGCCATTCGCTACAGCGTCATTCGATGAAACGTCGTGGTTTCGTTTTCATTCGCTAAATCGTCGTTCGATCAAGTTTTGGTTTTTCTCCGAAACAAGGTACCTAAGGGTGTCTTCTTACCTGCTTTCCACACGGTTGACAGAAGACCATATCCCCGTCGGTCGAGTAGCAAAGGGAATGTTGGGTCCATTGCCGAATCAGCACGCTCTTTGGGACCTTCTTTTTTGGCATTGTTGAGAAGCTTCAGGCAGCGAAAGCGAAGAGCAGCAAACCACAGACCACCGGACACAATAACGTTAGAGACCGACGCGCACGCGAAAGGAGCAAACCACGGCTTCCTATTTCCTTCACCTCACATGTAGGCTGGCATGCACGCACACGCACATACACAGACACAGACGCACGCGCTCGCTCACTAAGAAAAAAAAAGCTTTTCGGTGGGCATTACGCTCCGTTTCCCGATCTTCCAATGAACCGCAGCGAATAGGACGAGCCATCCCAGCCTCCAGTACTACAGGACCTGACTCCAGTTGGGCGGAGCGACACACGGAGACTCCAGGTCACTGCCACTCTCCCAGCGCTGGACTGGCTGGGACGCTCCCAGCATCCACTAAGGTCCATTTAGGGTGAAACAGAGTACAGCAGCATCCAGATCCAGACT
>JAZHYW010014490.1:0-43651 GCA_037355805.1 Ixodes ricinus | reverse complement strand
CATCTAGTCATAAAATACACGGAATCAAAAGATAATCTCGTCTGTGGCATTGGGCAAAAATGTCGGCGTGGAAGGTGCCCTTTGCAACGCTGTAGCTTTGAAGGGAGACAACACGATGCAGCATATTTTTTCATGAATAAACAAGAGAGTATGCTGGAAAAACAGTCACTACAAAATTAAAAAAAGAAACTCGGTGATTTTTTTTTTAATTGCTTCTTGAAGTTTTTTTAACTTTGTACTTTAGGACACGCTGGGAGCGACATACAAATTCAAATTTTTGAGATAAAGCAATTATATATATATCATTTGAAAGAACGTTCTGTTAAAAATTATGACATAAGTTTTAATGGTGTGTAGCTATTTAATTTGTTTAGATAACGACGCAGAAATCTAGCGGAAAAACGTCAAAGGAGCCATGTTTGCTCATTTTTGACGCGAAATATATAACCTCCAAAGTGCTGTACATAATCAAATCAAAAGGGCCTACGATATTTTATAAACGCAAAATATTTTAAATTTCAGATATGTTGTAGTTTGAGTATTAAGGTGTCACCAGACGTGACATAGACGGAAACTTTAAAAAATCGAATATGCCGTTCTAGCGCACTAATACTTTTGTTTTCTCTTCAAATATTATGTTTTTCTGAAGATAATTTTTGATTACGTTGCCTACACATGTTGAGGAGTAACATACAAAAATTAACAAAAACAAAGCATACGTCCGAACTTGCTTGCATGACCTTATTTGAACAGAGCCAGCTTTATTTCTTCATAAGTGCTCAGTAAAGTCGGGGGCCTACAAGCGCAAGCATGCTGCCCCTGGGCTGCTAGTGTTGCGCTTTTTGGACCTTCCCAGGAGATCCAGGGACAAGTGAAGTGATCGGTGGGGTGAATGAACGTATCTCAGCAGCAACTCACGCAATCGCGGAAACTTTCCTTCTCTTGTGTTCTTCTGCAGGATACCGTCATCACCGACTCCACCAATCAACATCCAAAGAAAGTGTTGTTAACGTCACTTCCTTCTTCCTAGTCTCCTGGGAGTCCAAAAAGCGCAACATATGGGCCCCTTGAACTACTCTTTTCACTGAACATGCTCACGTGCTCGGTAAACCTGTCTCAAAGCACGGAAGCCATGCGTTGGCTGGCGACTTCAGCGAAATCAACAACATCTCAAAGCTAGAAGAAAAAAAGAAGAAGAAGCTGTGCTTGGCAGGTGAGTTAGTGAGTGAAAAAGACGTTTATTGACACTGGTGAATGGAGGAGTCAACTTATTTGGCAAGTTTAGAGGTGGTTGGTTAGGGCGGGACATTGGCGATTTCACATATAACTCCGGTACAGCTGTGGTCCCGCCGTGGGGGAACGACCCCCTTATATGTGCATGTCCAGCCCGGTCTCCCCTAGCGTAACCGAGCAGGCCGGACAGTGACCGCGACGCGCTTGTCCCTTTCTCCCTCAGGTCGACTACCAGTGCTCCGAAGGAGGTGGGCGCGATGTTGTTGGTCTCAGCGCGGCCAGGGCTTTGTTTTCTCCTCATCGTAGGTTTGGGCAGTCCCATACGAGGTGATGCTCATTGTCAGGTCTGTTCTCCAGCCTTCTCGAGCGAATCACATATTCACAGCGCCTGGCGAACAAAAGAAGAAGCCGTGAAAGTATCGGTTCAAAAACACGCGATGATAATGGCCAATATCGTTTGCTACGTTCAAGCCTAAATTGATTTAGGCGCGAAATGATATCGCATTTAAAAGACAGTTGCAGTAACTGCTGTGATTTCCTGTATTCTTATATTAAGCGCGACTGTGTATTTTATTTTCGCATTAACGTGCCATTTTTAATGATCTATTAACTTTCCAAAAATTTTAACTATTCCTTGCTTCATATACGATCGCATTAAAGAGTGCGAGAGAAAAAAGCGCGAACACGCAGACACGTTGGAACGCAAGGTCACGGCTCATTCAAGATTAGTTTTTGGTTTATAAAGCAGAGTTTAGTCTGCCAGAGTACAGGCGATATGGTTACCCACCGTGGATTAGAACTTTAGCCAGTGCAGTACGAGTGCTAGCCTCGGGTTTAAGCGCGTCCAGACCAATACGGGCAGGGGTGGGGTTGGAACCCAGGATTCTTGGGTTCTAGAGCTCAGGCTTGTGCGCTGCGCCAATCGGAAATGTTTTTAACGTGCAACCGAATTCGCGGTTACATGTCGCCTCTCCTAATAGTTCGGTCTATTGAAAAAAAACGCGTTTTTCTGTTCGCTTAGTTCTTCGTGCGCAGAAACTTGAAAAAAGAAGTAGATAAAATGATTTGGAGTGTATATTTGCAAGCACCAACAATGATATTCTTGTCTACAACGACCTATAGGGCGGGCAAATATGGCGGTCTTAGGTCGTTGCCATGCCATGTGCCAGCTCAACGCACAACGCTCGGGTTTCAGAAGCGGAGATTTGACTCAAAACGGTTTTACCCTGATCTTTATTCACTGCGTTTCACACCTGCGACGATGTACTGGCGTAAGCAGAGCTTCCAGATGCTCTCGACCTTCTTCGGAGAAGCGGTGGGAGGACTTAGGTGCTGATGAACGTTGCTAAAGGCCAAATAGAGAGTTTTAGTAGATTGCGGAAAGGGCCCTGCGAAAAGGGGCCCAGCGGGCGCCTATTCAATCCATGCTTCGAAGTGAGGGCGCACGAGCTCCCGCTAGCAAAGCGAAGCTTTAGCTTAAGGCCCGTTCACACTCTTGCGACCGAGTAAGACCGAGATAGACCAGACCGGTTTTTAAGCCTCTTGCGACTTCTTAGGACCAGCTCCGCTGCACCGCATCCGGTCCTAAGACGTCGCAAGAGGCTTAAGAACCAGTCTGGTCGCTCTCGGTCTTACTCGGTCGCATATATGTGAATGGCGCTTTACGGTCTACCGTAAGTCTCTAATCGCAGGTTCACGCAGTAGCGTACGTTGTGTTTAGAGCGACCTCGGCGACGCGCTTATACTACAGTGTCAACAGAGTCAATGGAACAACTGTTCCATCGTGCCCAACGCCGATATCACAAAGTCAGGAAGCCGCAAGAAAGGAGCAGAAATTGTGAAACGACCTGTGTCGTACAGTTCAGTGTTTTCCCACTTGGTGCCGTCCCTTCTGCAGTAGTTGCGAATACTATACAGGAAACAAAAGGTCCATGCTCCGCTCGTCTCCGGCCTGAGAAAACACTAACGGTAATGATAATAAAAAATAAAGTAAGAAAGAAAAAATGTGAGGGAGGAAGAACGCGAGAGAGAGAGAGGTAGAGTGATTCGCATCTTTTTTCGATCCTTAGGTGGCCAACAGCGCATAGAATAATCAAAGCCTGTGCACTATTTCTATTGGCGTCATCACAGTGAGATTAAGCGCAAACACAGATTGGACACGACTGCTCTTTAAGCGTTCGGTTGGACCTCGTGTCCAATCAGTGCACCGAAAGACGCTCGGCTTCGAGCTCGGGACCAATTACTGAGTTGGCGGCACCGGAGTGTGATGACGTTCTGTGGAGGTGGACGAGGTCGTTCACGGGCTTTCATTATTGTAGGTGGTGCCCACTTGTTTACGCGTGGCTTAATTACGTGAGAGCGTGGTTTGAGAAAAGTGCTTTCTTCGGTCGAGCGCTACTAGTGCGGGAAATAGAAAATCCCCTGATGTAGGCGACGCCAAAGTTAATTACACCGTATACAGTCGACTGAGAAAACTGCTTGTTCCACAGCGTCACGGCGTATAATGCAGCAGCCTGCCAAGGCTACTTATTACCATTGAAAACGAGCTACATCTCCGGGCCATACCCCCGCAAGGTTCGAGAACCATTAAACGAAGCAGGGTAAAGAACTCGGGGTATTTCTGCTTATTTGCGCTGTTTTCGATTATGTGTACTTTGTACCGACACGCCCAACTCCAGACGTTACTACAGTTACTCAGGATTAACAATCCCTGATATCTAGAACACGGTGATTTTCGTGAACAAACCCAAGTTCTTGCCTGTGTTGCAAAAACGCTTTGTTCATCCGTGTTCGTGCTGTACCAGTGCAATTAGGAATGTATTTTTCTCGTCGGACACGACTCTCTACCGCCAAGCATCGCCACTTTGTTTCTGTTGCGTCACCCACGTAAAAGATTGGGTTCATTAGCTCGTCCGAGAAAGGTTCGGCGATGTTCTACCTAAACCCCGCATCTCTTGAAAACGAAAAAAAAAGCAGTTAAAGTAGTGCGGGCGAACGACATGCAGCGGGATTGCTATGCAGGCTAATTTCCCGGGAGCCCGGCCAGACTCTCCAGCGCGTCGAGATCGATACCCTCGAGGTCCGTTATCTTACGGTTACGTCGTCGGAGCCGTGCTAATGTATGACGCGATGATATGTACCCTATTATTCAAAAGTATCACAGTGTTTCATCCTAAGATGAATATTTTAAGTCCACGGAGCCCTAGCGAGAGCCATTTTGCAATAAACGTTCCCTTAATGATAGCAAATTGGAGAGTTAAATTCTCAAATTACATGACTTCACCTTGTTTCTTTTTTTTTATAACAAGTGGTCTTCGGTGTACTACGTTATCGTATAAACATTTATTTGTCCCATTCCCTCGTCTGACCCTCCGGTAAGAGACCTTCCGTAATGTACACATTTATATTTATCCGAACATTGAGTTCAGTGTCCCTTTAAACGCAGAATGACCGGAATTAAATCCATCGGTTGTTTATCGTCTTTTATCGATAGACACGAAACCAAATATCACTACGAATTTTCAAATAAAGTTATTAACCATAGTCAGTCGGAAATAGTGAGGCGCCAACCATTTCCCGCGAGGATGATGATGCCACGCAGCCATTTGCGCTGATACGACGAACGCGGTGGCCGCAAATGAACGTCCCCGAATGCGGGAACACGGTCATCGCAATTGCGAATCCCAAATTACTTCGCGATGAATGCGCCCCGATTTCGGAACGCCGGACCGCACACCAAATGGCGCTTGAGAACGTCCATTCAGAAGGGGTTTAATTAATCATCGAACGCCCTCAGGGAAAACTTCCGTCGTAAACAACTGGCCAGGCCCAGCAGCGTAGCAGAAAAATACACGAAATAAGGCGGACGAGGGTAAGTCACTTGACAGAGATGAGACACTCTGGCACAACACGCGAACCGCTACTACTACGTGCTTCGCCAGATTTTAGCTGGTTCAATCTGAAAGTACATTCTCACGAACATGCACGAACGTACATGCACATGCGTTTTTGTGGCTCGATTGGCCCAGCCAGCAGAACGGCGGGCAGTGATATGACGAGTTTTGCGAAGTTGGCTGGCTCGTGTGACCGAGGCACAAGGGTGGGTCAACTGACGCGTAGCGCCTCGCTGCAGTCCATCGTAATTAACACTCTGATTGAAGAAAGCAAGAAAAAAATAAAAGGAAATAGATGCGGCAAACGTTAGGAGGAAGCAAAAATACTGCGGCGTACAGTCGCCACAAAACTGTAAACACGGCGGACGACGGTTCGCTAATGCATCCGTGACAACAAGAGTGGCGGGAGGCACTTTGTGCAGCTTTGGTGGGGTTTTAACCGCGGTCATTAGACCTAATTGCAGTCATGCAGCATAAACAAAAGAAAAACAGCTTGCACTCCACACGTTTTGCTGCAGAACTTAATGTCACGCCGCGCGGTGCCATGTAGCGTGTAGATAAAGGATGACCTCTTGTTGTCTTTCGGTGCGCGAAAGTGGGTCATAACAAAACTGGGACCCAAGACGGGAAACGTGGCTTTTAAGTTCTCTCGCAAAATTTGATTTGTTTAGGGATCTTCTAACCATATCCATTTGGCAAAGTGGGCAAGAGGTTTTAACGTTGTCACTTCGTCGATCACTTATCTTCATCGCCGGAGAAGTTCTACGGTTCGCAAAACAAAAAAAAAATATAGCGCAGGAAAGAAAAAAAGAATTCTAAGTTTGTTGCTTCGCAGTGCGTGAGTAACGTCTGTCTGTGTGAATCACTGAAAACAAAACTTGGCTGTCGTTGTGAACTAGGCGTCAAGATACGCACTGCACTTTGGTACTTGGTACCTGCTCTAGCATGACCCTCGATTGGACATGTTGTTCTTACCAAACACTCTGAGAAATGCCTGAGCGTCTGCTTACCGCAAGACACTCAAAGAGTCAATCATTGCGATCTAGGAAATCAGCTCAGCGAATGATGAGGTGGAACATCTGTTTAGACCTTAAAATTGAGTCTGCGCTGGGGCATTACGCAATGCAATGCCACAGCGCAGACTTCATTTTTAGGTCTAAACGGATGTTCCGCCTCTTCATTCGCTGAGCTGATTTTTTGATCGCAATGATTGACTCTTGAGTGTTCTTACGGGTAAGCAGACGCGCAGGCATTTCTCACAGTGAAGGGAAGCAAGCGGGGTTTTGTCATCTCACTGGCCGCAGCCTCGCAGCGGAACGCCATCAGCGAGGTGAAATCTATTATATCGTTTAACCAGAAAAAAGTAATAAAGGCATAGATATCCTGGTATTTTTGTTTTATTTGACAACTCACTTATTGATCACTTTTCAACATATTTGCCTCCCGCATGGGAGGCGAAACGTTTAATTAAATTGTTACTTTTGTTGTGTCAAGCCGTTTTTGTTATTACATTTATCATGTCTTCGCCCGGCTTCTGGAGTATTTTTGCATTCATCCGTAACCTTTACGGTTGTATCGCACTTAGCAATGTGAGAGAGTACATCAACCAATCTACCACGATCGTCCGCCTACAGTGCCACCAGGACTTCAATCGCCAGTGCCTTCATGAGGACGTGATTCCCAATGGACTACGGTGCAAACCTCTGGTGGACACACCGTACGGGCGAAAGTTGGCCAGGGACTACGGCCGCAACTGTGTGAAGGCGCGCATACAGGATAACCAACAGCGGATTTACCGCGCAAGACGTCGACAGTCCACGGCGGAGCGGAGTCTACGACAGACGCTAGCATACAATGACCTACGGAATGTTTTCCTGGCAAGGAAGGAGGCCGAGGAGATGGAAAGGAACAAGTGCACAGAGGCGCATAACAACAAGCTCACCCGGCTACTGCCTCCGAGATCGCCAACCAGGACTGAGAAATGTACGGTGTTCAACATGTCCTCCAAGCCCCTACTGCCCCGACATGTGAGTCTGCTATCCAAAGGACTGGACTATGCCCTTGCTCCACGGTACGTTCCAAAACGTGACTTCATAATCGAAATTGAAGAGAAACTCAGACATGTGCACGATGTCACAGGGGTAAATCTCGCGAGAAGCCGCGTTGTCAGTGTTTTGAACAATGCGAAACCGGCCGGGTCGAATTTAGATCAACAAGAACGCATTGCTCTTAATGAGTTGAAGTCAGACAGCTCCATCATGATTTTAAAGGCCGACAAAGGAAAAGGAACCGTTGTGCTTGATAGGGATGACTACATGAAGAAGATGTATGAAGTTATAAACGACAGTCAATATTTCGTGAGGCTATCAAGAGATCCCGCTGCTAAGTCCGAAAGAGAGTTAGTTGACCACCTTCGAGAGCTGAAAAAGAAAGGACGCATCAGTGACGGCCTATACCGTCGTCTCTTTTCCTCTGACGCCGCGACACCCAAGATGTATGGACTCCCCAAAATTCACAAACCGGGTTGCCCCCTACGCCCGATTGTATCTTTTATTGGTTCATCCACTTACAGCCTTTCCAAATATCTGGTTGAGATTCTGAGCCCTCTTACGGGAAACAATGAATTTAGCGTCCGGAATTCCCATGACTTTGTTGAACTTATACGCGCTCAGACCCTGCTGCCGCACGAGGCTATGGTATCCTTTGATGTGATTTCATTATTTACGAATGTCCCCAACGCCCTGGCGGTTGATGTCGCCCGTGACCGTTTGTTGGCAGACCAGTCGTTGTCCACTCGCACAACCCTCCTTGTTGATGACGTCATACTCCTTTTGCGTTTTTGTCTCAACCAGTGCAATTTTAGTTTTAATGGGGACATATATCATCAGGTCAGCGGATGCCCTATGGGGAGTCCAGTTTCCGTAACCGTCTCGAATCTCGTCATGGAATATGTTGAGGAAAAGGTAATGTCTGGCATTGATTTCCCCGTGAAGTTCTACCGTCGTTATGTCGATGACACTTTTGTAATAGTTAACAGAGAGAACGTAACCGATTTTCACCGCAATTTGAATAGTGTCCACCCCTCAATTCAGTTCACCTGCGAACATGAAACTGACAGTACCTTGCCGTTTTTAGATGTACGTGTCCATAGAACTAGTGAACCTTTCTTTAAGATGGAGACATCCGTATATCGTAAACCATGTGACACACAAAACTTTCTTGACTACCACTCTCATCACCCTACTCAACACAAAAGCTCAGTTGTAAGATCGTTACTTCATCGTTCAGAAACAGTCCCATCTAACTCAACGCTTAGCAATCAAGAACTTAGCCATGTGCGGGAGGCTTTGAAGAAACGTAACTACCCCGACCAATTTATCAATCGCGTTGAGAAACAAATGTCCCGTCGGCGCCCGGATCGAGCCGAACGAACACGTGACGTCGTGTGCATCCCGTACGTTAAGGGGGTTTCGGAGGCATTGGGACGCGCGCTTAGGCCGTTGGGGGTACGAACTGTATACAAACCCCACAGAACAATTGCCAACGTTATCTCCAAGCCAAAAGACCCGACCTCGCCAGAGGCAGAAAGGGGCGTGATCTACCAGGTGCAGTGCAAGGAATGTGACGCTTCCTACATCGGAGAGACGGGACGAAAAAGAAAAACAAGACTAAAAGAACACGCACGGGATGTCGCCAATTCCACGAACGCCACCCGCTTCAAGTCCGAACTCGTCGACCACGCATGGACGTCAGGCCACCAATTTGACTTTGACAAGGCATCGACCTTGGCGAGGGATAAAAGGTGGGGACCGAGAAAGCTGCTGGAATCTTGGTTCATCCAGAACGACAAACGCGGAAGTGATTCATCTCTGGTAAACAAGAACCGTGGCCCCCTGCCGGAGGTGTACACAAACTTTATGCCTAAATAGCCGAACTTTTCTGTGCGACTCTCATTCGCTCTTTGCTTTACTGAAGATGCCTCCCGCATGGGAGGCGAAACGTTTAATTAAATTGTTACTTTTGTTGTGTCAAGCCGTTTTTGTTATTACATTTATCATATTTAACTACTTTTGGATACTTAAGAAAGTCGTCTTCAGTCGATTATTCATGCTCGATGAAGAAAATCTTGTTAAGTTGGATTATATTAGTCAATCTGGTTCAAGCTCCACCTCTCTCCTCCTAGTCTGACACGCTGCAATTTCTGGCACTAAAATAAAAAAAAAAAATCCGCTAGAAAAAAAATAAGCTGTAAGGATCAAAGATAATATCCGCCGAAAAAAAATAATATCGTGAGTGCTTTATAACATGGGCTCGTCGTCCGAGAAACGTATCAACATTAGTGGCAGGTCTGTACAGAATCGCTTAATAAGTAGGTTTTTAAATAAATAAAAAAGTGACCTGGCTAGCTAAAAAAAAAATTTGCGTGAAATTAAACGGACTGTTTTACCTTCCATGGGCTATAAGGGATCACCCTGTTTCCTCCGACCAATACATTATTGCAATTTAGCAAGTGTGGGAAGCAGCAGCAACATGTCTGTAATTTTCTCGCGCAACCATTTTTTTATTTATATATTTTTTGTCTCAGGGCAGGGACGGTTGAACAAGTAATGCGACGTGTTGTAATACAGTATCAAAAAGCAAACACCTCTTCTCTCGGAAAGAATATTGTATGCATCTGTCTCCCGCGTTAAACTTTAGCAGAAATTGAACCCTATTTAAAAAAGTGACGTTCCAAACGAAAACGAACACAAGAAAAAGGCAGCTCACGCCTTTTCATATGGCCTTGCTACGAACCAAGTTACGCAACCTTACGCTCCTTAGTTGGAACGACAGCACGCGATTGGTTTGCAGAAGTGTGTGCCCGCGCGCTTTCGAGGCAATGGGGCGCAGGTTGTAATTGCGATCCCGATGAAGGCGCTTTCTTTCGTGCTACGTGACATCGGGCTTGTCCAGTAAAGGTGCCCCCCTCCCCCTTCTCCCCTCTCTCGTTTCTCGAGGTATTTATTGAACGCCTTTCGCGGATCGAAACCAACGACCAGGTTTTGTTTCCAGTCAGCGAGAGAGTAATCAACAAAAATGCCGTCTCTCCCTCCCCATTGCGGAATCGCGTTTATGACGGGAATATTTCCGCAGGCGCGTTTGCTGTCCCATAAAACCCATAATTTATTCGCGCATATTGAGGACGGCGCCGATGAAAATGTCTGCCGTTTCGTTAATGCCATCGGGTTTTGATTGCAGTTCTGATCGTTACGGTGCGTTCGCTCGCATCGTCTCTGATCCAAGTCACGTTGGGTTAATTGCCTCTGTTTTCTTTCATTACCATCCTCCGCGCATTTTGCTTTGATTTCTTTTCTGTCTGGTTACATCTCGGGATTCCTTAAATTACCTCTGTTCTTGATGACGATGATTTTATATTTTCGCTCAATTTATGGGTCAGGAACATGGCGCCATCGATCGAAGGGTAATTTTAGAGGGCTCCTGTAGTTGCTGACAGGTTAAGAGACGCAAGACGTGGCTTAATATGTCCGCATGTCTCGATTATTGATTCATTTGTTGCCGTTCTTATCAGTTAGTATTTGAATCTCGTTAGGGCAGAACGATAGTAAGATACTCGTGGCTGGCCACAAGTTGCTTTTCTATGTAGGGCGCAAATTCCTCTGCTTCTTGCAGAAAGATGGCGATCATGTCGTAACGCCGAATTCTTATTGGTTGATTGAAAAAAAAAATAGGGGTAGACTTTAAGGCACCTAGCATTGAGGTCTACCCGCTATCCTTTAATCAAAGCCATTCAAAACTCGGCGTCGTCCTAACGTCACCACAAGCCCTGCGCAAGAAGTACACGAATTGCCCTACTAATATTGCTGTGGTTCCTCAAATGAGAAGTCATAGGCTACTATGTTCGCGAGGATCGTAACCATTAGAGTACACAAGACGCTAATAGTATACCTTCATTTCATTGACTGACTCGGCCGCAGTACACTCTAAATCTAGTTACTTATGGGTTACAGTTACATGAACGTTTCACATATTCGCTCTGGAACAAGTCGAACTTAAGTGTGGATATGGGATTATGTGAAACTCCGGTCCTCTTCGCCTTATTTTCGCTTTCTTTTTTTATCTGGAACGCGCAGGTGTCACTTATACGCCGTTCCTCTTATCCCGACACCAATCTGCAACAACTAAAACTTCCAGAAAGTTATTTTTTTTTACATTCATCATTTTGAATCATTGAATATACGAAACACTGCTCTGTATGAACTACGAAGTATTTACAATGATCGAAAACACTGCACTGTATAAATTAAGAAAAAATGTGAAACGCGGTTCCTCATGGTTATGTAGAACTTTCTTCGTTTGTACAATGCTACTTTTATATTCGGAACCCAGTTAGAACAACTTTAAGAGTGTATAAATAACAGCTTCTGAGTTTATCCAACCATAAACAGGAAGGCATTTCTATCAATCAAATTTACGGCAACAGGCCGACGTATAAGAGTTTACAGATACGCCCGGATCCCCAAAATACAAATATGTACTGATATTTTTTGCACGCGATATAGTTATCCTCAGTGATGAAAAGATCATTAATTATTACTGTTTTGAGTACGAATGCTGCCTTTACTCCTCCTCTCGATTGTCTCGTACGGCACCGCGCGTTAATGTGCAAAGAAAACAACACACTTGCAAGATTTTTTTTTTCGGAAACAAAATGTTTTTGTTAGATTTGAATAGTCAAGTCGAGGCCGGCTTTGAGATTTCACGACTACGCATGCGAGTAATGGAACGTCTTATCAGTAGTCGCTGACAACCTAAAAAACGCAGAGCGTGGCGAGCCTCGAGAAATCTGATAATTACACCTCAGCCAGTGAGAGTGCAGCATTAGCCGATAAGAATGTCGAAGAAAAAATCACGAAGCAAGGAGCGTGAACATAATGAGCTACGCCCAGCGGTTCTTAAGTTGTCGGTGACCGTGTCTGTGTTATTGACCGTCCAGAAAACAAGACCACTCGTAGGAGGCCACGTCGATGCTCTGCAGTGAGATTGAAGAAGGTTAAAATAAAAATTTATGCAGACAGAAAAAAAGAAAGAGAACGGCGAGGAGAAAAAAAGAGCGAGAGAGAGAGCGAGAGAGAATTTGAGAGCTTCCCCAATTTGTCCCGATTTTCTCTTGATTCCTTCTGTGCGCGAAAGGTGAGTGTTCAGTGTGCGCGGCACTATAGGATCCTGTTTTCGGCGATAAGGGGATTACTGCCGAGCAGTTCATATAAGGCGCGGCTGTGCCCAAGACTACGGAGTGACATCGCCCGTTCTCATGTTTCTAATAAAGAGAAAGCCTAAAACAGGCGGGCTTTAGGGAAGGTTTAAAATATACAAACAAACGGCAAGAGGCCTGCGGTATTAGTGCCGCTCTATACACCAACTCATGTTTACAAACAAACCGGAGCGCCCGGAGCGCCCTAGCGGACGCCACCGGCGCCGCGCATGCGCGATGGGGGTGTGGGCAACAAGCTCGCCGTCGCCCATAAACAAACCATTGAAACGCGATGTTATCGGCGTCAGTGTGAGTCCCCCTGCCCTTTTTCGCATTCGAATTGTTGATTCTACGTCTTCCTGGCAATGTCTGACTACATGAGCGGCGTCAGCGAAATTAACGAGGCTCGTTACACCGCGAAACTTCGCGTGAATAATCTGACATGCGGCGATTCATTCCGCGTGGACGCCGCAGAATGTACGCTAAAGCCTGATTCACCTGATGAGATTTCGCTCGCAATTTTCAGTCGCGACGTCGCTCGGGCTGCAAAAGCGTGAACCGTAGCTGAGATGGTCGACGTCAATACTGAAAATCGCAAGCAGAATCGGACCAAGTGAATCAGGCATAACAAGTCGGTGATGGCCGCTGGTAACAATAATCAACATCTCCTTGTATCTACTGTTTACGACGAGCCTGCTTACCAACCTTCAAATTTAAGTCTTTTGAGGCCTGCACTTACTTCTTATCGCAAGGACCGGGCCAACTTTTGGTCTACGGGCCGGCGTCGTCTAAGAGAGCAGACGACAAGCAGAAACGTTTGAAAGAGCAGACGACAGTTTGAACGATCAGGCGGCCGTTTGAACTTGAAGACGCACTGAACGTAGTCCGCAGGTGGTCCGCACAACTTGACGGTTTTCTGGCGTTCATGTTGGAACAAAACAAATAAATCTGATGACCACAAGTATCCGTGAATTCAACCCAAAGTGCTTCCCGCCCAAGCAATCGTTGTCCGACGGCGTCTGCTTTTCCCTTTCACGGCACATATCCAGATTCTCGGACGAACCGAGCACGTGAAAACTGACCTTCAAACCTTTCTCGACACTTTTGGTACGGCCCCAGTCGCGGCGTTTTGACGATAAGGCAGGTTTTTGTCTGATTCCTTTCAAAACAACGCAGGAATACACGTCTGGCATGGGGACTTCTGCCCACAGCCCCAGACCGGAAGTGCGACCGGCGCGCCACCACCGCGCCGTGACGTCACAGAGATGAGTTCGTGTATAGTGTTAGAGTTACGCAGAGTTCACATGTACTATGGCCTGCAGCTTTGAAAATGGAGTTAAATAAATTTAAGGTAAGGTAAGATTTTTATATTACCGCGTGGCATGATTAAGAATATACGCTTCTCCATTCATCTAGAAGATTTGCGTACACTCTTACCTCGGCCGTAAAGAGAAGGAGGCCAGATGACCTCGCGTAGTCAGTCTGGACCTCTTTTCCGGATATTTTAGGTGTATTCGAGATAACAAGCATAGTCGATAAAGAGCCGAGCGCCGTATTGCCGATTCTTCCCTGATTCTCTCTCGCGGTAGCCAGCTGTTACGCCGACTCATCATCGCTCGTTGCTGCCGCCGCCGACGCTCGCTGCTGCTTTCTCGACGTCTGTTCTTTTTCATTTCAGGCACAAATTCGCCCCCATTAAATCATTAGTTCATTCCGTTGTCTCCTACCTCATCGTATGTCATTCGTGACTATATTTTACTCGCTGGTAACGCTCTCACATGTCAATAATTACATTAAAAAGAGAAAGAAAAGTTAATTTAGGTTTCGAAACAACTTTTAGGTAGAGGTGTTTGGGCCTATTTGCGATGTCTTTTGTAATATTATTACTAGTATTTAAAATTTCGAACATTTTGATAGCCCAACAGTTCGGGTAGCTTAAAGTTCTGTTTCTCCCCCTGCTTTGTTGTCGCTCCATACCCACGAGGAAATTGATAGGTCGTGTGGCTAGCTGCTGTGAAGCTATTTGAAGCTGTTGGTTTTCCACTGTCCTGAGGTCCAACACTGGACTCTTAAGTATGGAACAACTCGACGATGAAATCATCAGGACAATGCTTCTCATATTTTGGGCAAGTTCTGGTAACGCAGGAAAGCGAGAGTGGTGGCCAAACACCCCCCCTCCCTCTCCCTCGCGAGGCGACGTCATTGCTGACGTCACGCGTGAGCTTAAAAGATTGGCTGCAGAAACCACTATTGTTCGTTGTCTATGAATTGCTATAGCATTCGTCATGATAGTCGTGAAGCAGCTCATTGGGAATACGAGGACGCAAATTTTGAGTAAACACTTTATTTTATGAATAATTTATTACGACGCAATCATTGACGTCCAGCGCAACTGCATCGCTCCAGTTCGAAATCGAGTGATTGCTTCGTCTCTGTGAAATCGTTTAATATTCTGTCTGTGTAATCGTTTAATATTCAAGCTGTTTTACCACCGACAAGCTCAACTCAAGCCGATAATTGCTTCGTCGCTTAGGCACATATGTCTATGTGAATGTGTGCGCACTGCCGCTCCCTGTATGCGCGGCGCGGGTTTATCTGCTTGCGCCGCAGCCGTGAGTGATTGCTTCGTAGATTGGGCGCAAATGTGAATGCGCGCGTACTGCCGCTCCGTATTCGCTCGGTCTTTCTCGCGTGAGTTGAAACGTAGTGGCGCCAGTGTGCAAATAGCACCCAATCACTTCGGGTTCCGAACTAGACGGCGGGTTTCGCAGTATTTGCGAAATCAAATATACACATCTCTTCTGGAAATGGCCACTTATAGCGCTGTCAGACTTAATTCACTCAAATGACAAAAGAATGATGAGTAAAAAATGAGGAAATATACGTGAACCGGAAGTGTGCCGGCGCTACCCAAGAGATGGCGCCACTGAGTATGTTGCCAAACAAAAAGGGCGACCTCCTCGCTAGAGGACGACGTCAGGATGACCTCAAGGACGACGTCTTGAACTACCTCTACGGTGATCTCAAGGACGACCCATAGGACGACCTCAAGAGTGACATTTAAAACGACGTCGAGGACGACGTCAAGCACGACGTCTACGACGACCTCATGGACGACCTCTAGTACCACGTCGAGGATGACGTTCAAGGACGTCAGGTCTTTTGAAGAGTGTGCGGATGTGAACGAGTGCGTACTGCTGCTCCGCATCGGTGCTGCGACTGCATATGCGCGGCGCATACGCGCGGCGCATTCGAGGCCAGACCCCGTATCAGCGAGAATCGGGAGAAGTAGCCAAAGAATGCTATTGCATTAAAAGTAAAGAGTAGTCTCACGAGCGCAGAGCGAAGACTAATTTAAAAACTTGCGAGGACATCTAAGCACTTCTTATGAGTTGTGAATTCGAAAGCATGAATGACGTTCTGCCGCTCCCTTAGTTCGTCTGGGGTGTACTGGCGTGGAGGGCCACGTTTCGCCACTGCCGAGGTTGCGGCCGCCGACGACGTAAATGCCTCAGGCGGCGCCATGTTCGTTGGCGCCGAGTGGGGCGGCTCAAGTGAGGGTGGGCGCAACAACCTGGAGAGCGTTTGCAATTTAATGGCGGCGCCTGAGGGAGAGGATTGGGAAAGGAATGCCCCAATGTTGACTGCACGAGAGCAGACGCCCGCTCTGTCGCAACTCTGTTGCTCCATCCGCCCTTCCTCCTCTCGCCTCACATTGCAAGCAACGAACGCCTTGGCGTAGCCTTTCTCTCTTCCTTCTCGCTCCGGGAATCGCAAACGTCGAGAGGAGAAAGCAGGGTTGCCAGACAAGCAGCAACGTACAAGATGGCGGAATTTACCATTTTTCGCGTTAAACAAATACTTAAGCTATCGGAACAAAACTGGTAGCTATAGAAAAGTGATCATTTATACCTTGCGTAAATTATTCAAGAACAATAATGGACTTTTATGACCAGAGGTAGGAAATAAAACAACCCATTTCCCCGTAGACTCCCCGAAAAGTTTAGCAATTAAATGGCGTTCATATCCCATGATCCCCGATCTAGCAGTTGCACCCACCCTCACTTGAGCCTCCCTAGTGCCGAGAGGAGCAGGGCCGACTTGCTAGAAACAGCGTCTCAGCTGACACTGGAGGAAAGAAAGCACTGCCAAAGCCAGCGCACGAGCTGAGCGGGACTCTTGCCGAGTCTCAAGACGCTCGTGCGCCCCAACCTTGGCAATGCTTTCTTTCACCAAGTCTCAGCTGAGACGCTGTCTCTAGCAAGCCGGCCCAGAAGCCGCCGAAATTCTCCCCCTCCTCCCCCTCCTTCATCAACGCCTGAAACGAGAGCGGCGACCGAGCGCGCGTTCTCACGAAGCGGCCGCCAATAGCTATCTAGGAGCCGTTTTGCTCAGCCAATGGGAGAATGGGCATTTCTTTCGTGTTTTTTCGCGGTTACATACGCCGCCGGCTCCGCACCATGGGATAGCTGAGGCTTTCGCATTAAAAATGGCGGACCATCGCTGCCGCCCGGACGCTCTGCCAAAAAATGTGGGTGTCTACGTCACCACCGGGGGATGGAGCGTTACCGGCGGTGAGCCCGCAGCAGGATAAAAGTATCGCCAAACTCTCTGGCCTACGTATTGCTCTGGAAATCTGCTGTCAATACGTACGGGCGTTGTTTATAGAAGTGCAGCTCGGTGGCTGCCAAGAGCGCACGACCTTGGAGGTGGCAATCATTCGGGCACCATGGATGCCCCACAAGTGGGATAAAGACGCACTGCTCATGCGTCATGCAAACGACATGGCGTTCGCTGCAGAGATGCAAGGCAGAATTATCTGCGGACACGTCTCTCGCATGTTTGGAACATGTTTGCTTCATGTCGTCGGGCAGTTTTTGTAAGACCAATGCAGCAGGATCGTGAAACCAGAAAGAAACATGCCTCAGGCAGCATCTGCAGACTGCCTTTTGTATGTTGTATAAGCAGTGTGACAGCGGCTTGCGAGGATGCTTTCCTTTCAGTGCCTGGGTTATTTTATCGACGCTGGATAGCTTGTTGCTGCCGGACCAGCTCAAGCGAAAAGCGCCAGACGAAATACAACGCTCGACTCTTGAAAGAAAAAGTTTTCTTCGCTCGCAAACCGAGTAACAAACTCTCTTGTGTTTCTATCGCAACAAAAGCTGATCCAGCGTCCACTGCTCGACAGCCTTCCATCCAAGCGAGACAGCAATGAGGCTCCTAATGCGAACGCCTTTGTCGGAACTTTCGCAATCGGAGAGGGCCTCTCGTGCTGCGAACCACTCAGAGCTAAGTGGCGTTTGGGCCAGTCCTTAGCGGTGGCTGCAGGCGCTTCTCGGCGGCACTCAGGGGGGCAGCTGAGCGTGACTGCTGTATGTTTCCTCCGAGGAACTTAGGCAGTTTTGTGGGAGCTTTTGTAAGCCCAATTATGCCCACGTTGCCACCCATTTGTGAGCATGTTGATGCTCCTAGATGGTTTGTTCCGCCAAAAAAAGACGTACATTTTATTTGGAAGTGTCGGCGGAAAATAAAAGAGAAGTCCGGGGTGATGTTGCAGCCTCTATCGTCGAACAGCGTACCATACACCTTTTTTCGCCCTCCCTTAGAGCAGGCCGTATCGGTGGCTTATAGCCTGCCTCCGTGGCGACCTGCCTCGTTAGGCAAGAAACTATATTTAAACATATTAACAAAGCAATTAGTTCGTACACTCTTCGGAAAGAGTTAGTAGTACTTACTAACTAAATATTGGTAACTGCTCGTCATAACATCCACTACCTTGTTAGCAACTGCAGTTAGTAACGGTCAAGTTAGTAAAGTTAGTAACTCAAGAAGCTAGTGATGGTTACTTACACACCTAAAATATTTCACTGGATTTAGCTAGTAACTGGCACTAAGTCTCACCCGGTCTAGTAACCACTACCCGAACCCAGGTGGCGCTAGTCAAACTTCATATTCCAAATTGGTAAAAATAAGTAGTATACCTGGGATCGATTTTTTCAACGTCGCTTGATGCACGTTTGCATACGTAATACGCATTTAACAACGACAAGGAATTAGAACACAGAGGAGAGACACGCGCACAACACACACGACGACACGCTAACCCAATAGCTGCCCCCAATTGCTATTCATGCGTATTTTATACTGATCATTTGAAAGAAGTCGGTTGGTCAGTGACCACCTCGTTTGTGAACGATGTTGCAAATGTGGGGCCGCTTTCACACTACTATTGTTCTTCAATATTGTTGCTAAACATTCCAGGGAACGTATCTCTCACTAGGAAGTAACGGTATGCACACACTAATTACTTGCGACAGTCTATAAAACAGCCTCCCCATAGGTTTCCAGGAGATACGTTCTCGCTTTCCCGCATGACAGCTGCAGTTGCTACCTGTCGCGCGTTTGAGGTAGTACATAGCTAGTAAAAAGAAAGTAACGGTCAGAAAAAAAAACCAGTAACTACTGCTCTTACTAACGCTTTGGTACCTATCGCGCGTTTGAGGTAGTAAATAGTTAGTAAAAAGGTAGTACAGGTCACAAAAGCAGCAGATACTAGCATTTTACTAGCTTTTTGCTAAGAGTGTAGTCGAAGCTTGTGAGTCATTTAAGATTATAAATAAGAATGCGATTAGCAAAGAAAAAAAAGGGCATTGATCTAATAATTACAGTATAGGTTAAATAAAAAAAATACTGTGAATTTTGTTTATCGTTTCGGTTCAAAGTGATATTTGTTAATGTGGACAGCAGAACATAGTAGACAGAAACACCGCGCCCTCGCCTACCCGCGTGTTTTGACTAAATTGCTTTGCTGTCTATATTCACAAAAGCAATGAACCAACTTGCTCAACTAATGTCCGTGCCACAGTAGGGTATTTCCGTGAAACGACACTAAAACTGCGAGTAGCCGCGGAGTGCATGCCGTTAGCAAGCCGTCGTCATTTCTGTGGAACGTGGTACAAGCTACTCTTTCGAAGGTTGCACTGGCACTGACGTCCCCGGGAGCAATGCTCAGAGCTTTGAAACTTGTTATGTGCACGGACTCTCGGTATGTCACAAGAACGGTGCTGGAGATTTTCAGGGACCGACCCGCGACCCGGGTCCACTGACTCATTCGCACTCGACCCCGGCTTGGCGCGATTGGATGCCTACTGCTCAGACCGGGCCCGGGCCCGGCCCGGCTGAAGGCACACCTCGACTGTGAAAAATGAAGCACTTCTTTGCCCGGGGAGAGGCCGAGGCGTTTCTTAAATTCGTAGCAGGAAAATTGTCGGTGCAATCGATCCGCTGAGATAACATTAAACTGCTGCTTGTTCGTACTCGGTCCCTCGTCGGCCCGGGTTCGAGAACAATGCGTGCTACCCAGCCCGACCCAGTTTGCGGGCCGGGCCCGGTCCAGGGCTTTTCGGTTGCCCCAAGCCCGTGCAGAGCTCTAATCATGATTACACACAAATGCGCGATGGGTGCAACACTCTTTCCTATACAAATTTGCCCCCAAGAAATCACAATTTTTCTTTTTTTTTTTTTTATCGCGAGAATAAATTTTGGATCGCTGAACGTTCATTTTTCGCCCAAATGTAGCGCTATATACATGTTTTCCCCCACAAAATTACAGGTATTTTTTGTTGTTGTTGCAAGAATAAAGTTTGCATCGCTGAACGTTCATTCTTCGCCCAAGTGGAGCGCTAGCAGTGCAAACCAGATGCCAAAGTTTCAGAACTGACCGTTATCTTATTCAAAAGTTACAAGCGATTTTCCTGAAATATAGGACGAGAAAATCGCGGCCGATGGAGGTCTCGAATACATGAAGCTAAATGGGCAAAGAAGTGCCCCAATATAGCCCGTTGAAATTTTCAGAAAATCACTTCTATCTTTCGAACATACTTTGGTAGTAAGTCAAATACAGTAAATGAATTACTGTCATTTAATTACTTTGTATGTAATTTGTAATTGTAATTTGTAATTGTAATTATTTACTTTCGGCTAAAAGGAATTCTAATTGCGATTGAATTACTTTCTAGCCTCAGTAAATGCAACATTTCAGCCACAATGCAAAACTACTTTTGCAAGCCTTTGCGCCGCCGAAAGAACCTTTCTGTAGCCTCAGCGCTCGTACAAGCGGCCTAGCACTCGGTGATACACTCGCACACTTAGAAACGCACTCACACACACAGACGCACAAGAAAAATAGCGCCGCGTTATTTTATTGCTTACTCTGCAGGCTGCAAGACAATCCTCTTTGTAGCTTACCTCAGCGGCGCCGTGTGGCGCCGTGGGTGGTGCAAGCAGGAAACAATAGCGTAAACATGCCAAAATATTGCAAGAACAGCAGAATTGAACTTCAGCTTTCAGCCAAGGTTGGGGAATTTAATTGTCTATGAATTTAGTTTTATATTTATTTATTTTTACCAATTTTTACGTTCCTCTTTTAGTACTGTCGCATATTTGTTTCATCGTATTATTTTCAAGTTTATTTCCTGTTGGTTTTACTTCGAATATTATTTACATAAGCATTTTGGAAACTGACCTCGCACCTGTGAATATTGTCACCATTGACGGCGGGAGTCCCAATTCGGTTCTTTTATATTTCTGAGCCATTATAATTTCAACTCAATGTAAATAATTTATAAAAATATGAAATGTTTTTTTATGTGAATGTGGTCGTATTAGAGCGTGTGGATTGTAGTTTTATATTAACACTATTAAAACATTCAGATATGACTAATCATCGCATTTTTTATTTGCCTGGCTAGCAAAAATGTGTCAACCCAATTTTACTTTAGCGATCTGGCGTCTTGGAGTGTATGAACCAATTTATTATTATTTATTGAAAATATAAGAACGTAGGACTTCATTACCCCAAACTGTCAAGTTATCATTAATTTAACAAAATCCACAAAAGGAAAGTGCAATTCGTGACATTTATACAGCGATGCTTAAGCCTCCCCAAACACTGGGGCAAGGGAATGAACAAATGCGTTGCATTCTTAACAAGTCGTTTGAAGTCATATAGCCCAAGTCGGTCCCTCTCAGAAATAAGTAATTGTAAAGTAATTGCATTACTTTCTAAAAGTAATTTGTAATTCTAATGAATTACTTTTCACGTAGTAGTAAGTGTAATTGTAGTTAAACAACTTTAGAGCAAAGTATTTTTAATTGTAATTAAATTATATTTTGGAAGTAATTTACCCATGCATTATATTAATGACATAACAGGTAGTTTTGAAATTTTGGTCATTTGGTTAGAACCGCTAGCGTTACATTTTGGCTGAGAACGAGCTTTCAGCGATGAATCGTTTATTTTTGCGATAAAAAAACAGTGTAAATATTATTTTTTGAGCGGGGAGGGGGGCAAGGAGGGGGATGGGGGAGGGGACACGTTGTACAGCAAAACGCTGTTTACAAACAAGCACCGCGCCTCGGCGGAAACTAGATTCGCGTGCGTGAGATGTAGCGTCTCCGATTGCGCAAACAGTGTCATTGCAGGAGCGTGACGTCGGAAAATTGAGTTGATGTAAACCGAAACCGGACGGACATTACCTCCGGACGTCCGAACCTGGCATGCGGGCCGCCGTAGCTCGCTCTGCGGTCGCCTGTGCGGGTGACTTGCAGAGGCTGCCACGCACGTACTCCTGTTCTGTTGGTGTTCGGTTACCGAACGAGTCGAACTGGCTCGCAGAGGTTGCGCGTCCATGTTGACAAATATTGTCAACATGGACGGCAATGCCGTCCATGTTGACAACATGGCGGCATTGTGATTACACAGGCTCGGGTCTTGTCGCTATAACCAAGGAAACGAAGAGAAAGAAGACAAATGCGCCTGCTACGCGCCAGCATGCAAGACTGGTTACCCCGGTTTTCAGTACATCGCCAGGTGCTTAAAAATTAAGTCATAGACGTGGAAACACGCCATACAGCATACGTAGGCCACAATAATGAACCGCTAAGATCATAGACCGATCTACGCTTAAGTGAACTTCGCTGGCAGGAGTGTCGCCGAACCGTAAACCTAGCGTTCACCTGGTAGGTCTAGACGAGCGCCTCACCTGCGAGGGCTCGTGCCTATCTCGTGTTCTACTACGCGCTATGCAGCTCACTGCAGCAAGGTTGCCGCACGTGCAGAAAGACTAAAGTTCCTCGATGCATCGCGGCAGCGGTGGCGTAGTCAAACTGGCTGGTGAGATCGGTCTATTAGCGACGTGCGCGACCGAAAGCGTCGCTGTGGTCGGTCTTCCATGATTGGCCGAAGCTGACTATGACGTCGGAAAGGAGATTTATCATCGACGGAAATAAGAGCGAATGAAAGAACTTTAATTTGATCGGTGTTGGCAGTGTTCCTTTGAGAACACAATAACTTCAAGCTTCCACTACAGTGCATTTACAAACACCATCGAACTTGTTGTTTGCAAGGTAATGGCGTCAAAGGGGAACCATAAGAGGGCGCCACCAAAACACTCGCCGCTAATTCTGGTACGCCGTGTCAGCGCCCTACCATGGGTTCAGAAGTCACTGTCCCAAGTCCGGATACGATAGCCAGCTATCGCAGTGCCAGACAGTCGGTTCCGCGCCGCTTGATATATTAGAGAGTTTTAGTAGATGGTTCCGATACCTCCGATACCCCTCGATAACGATAGCTCATATACTGGGGCACAAAGGCGGAGGCAGAGTATCGGGTACCGTTAACGGAGTCATGGGAACGATCTACTAAACCTCTATTGACTGGTTCGACTTGACGAGCTTCACCAAAGCGCGCGCTGGCGCGCCTTTTTCTTGTCTATTGGAGACGTGCCCGGCAAACGTTTCGCGCCATAAATCCCTTTTTTCCTCTTTCGCGCCTTATTTTATTCCTTTGCTGGATAAGGCGTTAGTAGAATGTGTGCCGGTTCTTTTTTTATTATTATTATTTGGCGCCCAAAATGCGATCGATACAGTCTGGCCCTAGATTAGGAAAAAAGAAAAAATGAAGCATTAAGGAATATCGTTTTATTTCATCTCGCTGTGGACTTTCCGCCTGCTTCTAAAGGTAGCAGCAGAAAATGTATTTGGAGGCAAGAAAAAATGCTAATTTTATTGACGTATGGAGTGAGCAGAGCATGCACGCCTCCTTTTTTTTTCTTTTTTTGACAGTTGCAAGAAGGAGGAAATGTAGGAGTGTGAATAGCAAGTAACTGCTGATACGCGAGATGACGGAAACTCTCGGAATTTCGTTTCGTGCGTTCTTGACTTTTATTCTCAGGTGCCGGATGGATTTCACGCTATTAATTTTTGTTTTCGGGTCGTGCTTTTTCCGCTTTTTCTAGCGTACGTTTCTGAGAGAGCACGATTCTACGCTCGAGAAATAAAAGAAGAAAACAGGTCGATTTATGCCTTTCACGTTTTCCCGATCGAGCGAGATTTATTCTTGTTCGAGTCGAGGATAGATCAAAATTGCAGATGTGAAGGAATGTGATGAGGAACAAGTTTTTTTTATTGATTCCTTCTTTGCTTTCCACTCACTTTCTTAGTTTAGGAATAAATCGACGTAATCTACGAAACCTTTGGTGCATTCGTACGAAGAGTTGACTTGCACTTAGCTTTGATGTTTCACACGACACTAGAGAGTTTTAGTAATACGTATAGCAGCAAACGTAAGCCCCCTACGTTAGCGTTAACGTTGCGTCCTCCATACTGCGCATGAGCCATACGTACGTACTGCGGCGAGCTATGCGTACGTACGCTCGCTATCGCTTTTTGCGAGCGTACGTAGCGGTCCCCTGCGTATACATTCTCGTTGCTCTCGTCGCGCACGGGAAAGCGCGAGACCACTCCAGTTTGGAAAATGGCGGCGGTGAGGCAAACCAGTGGAAGTGCTACGCGCGTTGTACGGGTTCGCTTCACCATTGAAAATGACCTCAGCCTTGTGGAAGAAAGAGAAAAGAAGGGAAAAAGGGCGAGGCTCGTGGCGGGCGAGGACACGCGGAGTTCGGAGCTGGAGACAGACGAAAGAGCCGGTGCCGAGCAAGGCCTCCAACTGAAGACCCGGACCACTAGACAGCCTTGGCCCTCGTCTTCACCGGACTCTGAACTTAAGTACAGATTAAACCTTTTCCCAATGGTAGCGCTTCCTCGTGTGACTTCCTCGGAGCTAGTGGAAGTCGGCCTGATCGGGCGGTATTGACAGGCGACCCACAACCTCGTCAAAGAAATCAACGCGACGAACCCTTTCGAGCGCCCACAAAGATGGGTGTCGATAGCCAAGAACGTTGGCGACGCCGTCGAACCCAAAAGGTGTTTACCGTGCGGTCAGTACACGAGTGGTGCGACCTATTGCTTGCATACTTCCAAGCAAATGACGAGGCCAACATAAGATTGTAGGGATCCCCCAACACACTGGAGCGAACCATAAATCAAACTACTGATCGCACAGCCCTAAAACAAAAAAAAAGACAAAACACGTTTACAACAGGCAACTGGAAAAAGATTCACGCACTTCGTAGCAAAGCGAGGAGATTCGCGGTGTTAAATTGGCTTGACCGAGTACCCGCCTTGGATTGTTTGAAGCAGTTCGCAGGAGCACATCTAGATGGCGCTGCAACTCTTTACGTATGCGTTTGCCTTCCGCTATACTAAAAGTGCGCGTTCAACGCGCTCCGTAACGTTACGTCCACAGCTAGCGTGCGTTGTACGTAGTGCTGACGCAAGGGTCTTTACGCTATTCTAAAACTCCTCTACTGTAAAGGCCTGTTCACATATGCAGCGGAGCGCTACGAGCATAGTGCCGACCTCGCACTAAGCTTGTGTTCGCGGGAGCGTTCCCAGCTTTGTATCGCACCGTCAAAACTGTTGCTCATGGCAGACGATAAGTAGCTGACGACACGTGAGCAGCGCTATACATAAGCACTTCGCTGCATGTGTGAAGTGGTCTTAAAGGTGGCCGGTTCCCACATGCAGGAAGTACTGCGTAAGCCAGGGAGCCTCGCGCAGAAGGCGGAACTTGTAGTTTCAGCTTGGGGTGAAGGAGCATAGAACAACTCAGCTGGGAAACTGCCATGGGAGCTGCATTGAAGAAGTGGTTCCGATCTGTACTCGAGAACCGAACCGTCATAGGAGCTGCTTTGAAAAGGAAAATCACACCACATGATCGGGCTTTATCATAGGCAGGAAGCTCGAACCGTAGACAGCAGAGAATCTATCGCATTTCTTAAAGGATGCTGAACCGAAATTTGGATTCCACAAACACGGCGGCAAAAGCGTGCAACGGGATGCTACAAACACCAAAACATCACTCATTCAGCGATATCTCGAACGATTGACCGTATTTTTCAAAAAAAGGAGGCGCATTTGAGAGATATGTTTACGTCTTGTTTTCCCGAGAAGGAGAGGGAACGGCCTGGCGTCTTTTCCGCCTCGCCGCCTTGAGGGGGCGAAGCGAAGAGAGGAGGAAACGAGATATCTTGACGTCACGCGCCTCGTCGGCCTGGTTCTATCTCGACCTCTTTTTCCGAAAATACGGCCGTCCATTCGAGATATCGCCTTACGAGTAGTGTTGTCGGGATTGTAGCGTCCCACCTACAGCTCCTGCATTGTTTTCTGAAATCCAAATTTCGGTTCACCATCCCTTTAAAGGGAAGCTAAAAAGCGTTCTCTGAAAAAGCGAGCTAGCGGTGACTTCTATGTATTTTTATCCCATGAATCTGAATATACGTTCGTTTTTCCCGGAATATGTAACGAAACGCGAGGAAACACGAGAACCGTCGATCAGTCGTTACCTCTTACGCAGATATTTCAGCCACCAAGCGCGTGTTGCTCGTGTAGACAGCGCGTGCATTTGCAAGCTTGCCAGGTATATTCCCTCACACTGACACCAGTCGTGGTGCCTTTCTTTACCTTCTTGAAAATAGCAAATTTTGATAGGCGCTGAAGACGCGCGAGAGCGGGGATTCCGAAAACTCTGTTTATGACGTCACGCTCCGTTAAGGAGGGGCTTCAACGGTACTTTAAAAAAATATTTTATGCAGCCTTCGTGCACCAAATTTAAAAATAATCTCAATATTCGTGATCGTGAAGGCCCAATAAAGGTGATTTAGGTGTTTTCTTTTTCTCAAATACAAAACCGCTTCAGTTTTATGTGAGCGAAAATGGCGCCTCATCGCGCAGCCTCGCGGCGCAACTATAGAAACCCCCACTGACGCCATGACATAGCCAGACTTGGGAAGTAATCCGTTACTTGTTCAAGTAATTTTTTAATTGCCGCGTTACTTTTTGCGGCAGTGATTTGTAATGTAATTTCTGTTACAAAATATTTGTAACGGAATACTTTAATTACTCCGTTACTTTTTTTAAAAAAATATGAACATAATAAAGAGTGTGGAGCAATATGAGCAGGCGATTGAGAGGCGTAGAGAGAGCAAGTTCAACAAATTTAAATACAAACCATCGTGAAGAGAATAATAACTACCAAAAAAAAACGATTTTTTTTTGTCTGACCGGTTACCAGAACCACTAGAAAGACGTGAAGATACTATGTGAAAAACGAAGACCAAGAAGACAATGCCGAGTAGACCTAGCTTCTTTCCATCGCCTTCCATCGCATTTTTCTTCTGAGAAACCTCTTCGTGTTTAAATGTTTTTTGCTTTTACACCTCTTGAAAGGCCCGTTTCCAATGGGAGCTTTCGTAGATTGGTTCCTTACCTCCTCATCTCCTATACTCCGTCTCATCCTACGATGGACTAAAGCCCAATGCTATAGGCCGCCATCTCCAATCATGAGCCTGTTAGAAACCACGTGGTATATTTGCTCCGTCGTACGTATCAGTGCGCCAAGACGCGTCATGCGGAGGCAAGTTTTTCGTCTGCTTATCGAGCCCTCGCGGCGGCTCCGTCTGCTCGCTACTACTGAAGACTACTGAAGGGATTAATACCATCTGGAACCGATGGGGCGAAGAGAACCCGGGATCAAAACTAGTGGCCATTAAGAAATGAAGGTGAGTCGGATGAGTGCTCGACACGGACCGTGCGGATCGCGTGCGGAAGAGGGATGCGGGTTCGGGTAGGTTTTACGTACACGAAGGTTGGATTTGATTTGACTGTTATGGCTAAGGTGAAACAACTTTATGTCAGTGTTGCTCCGCGCGCCGTCTAATTTCTCCAAACTGTTGGCATATTTACGAAATATGGCAAGAACGTTTCTGGAGCTAAATACCATTTACCTTTATTTCACCAATGTAAAATAGCGCGCTGTCATAACAGAGAACAATATGCGTTAGATTAATGCTCTTCGTAGTCTGCGTATCGGAATTTCTCTCACGCACTCTTTCGCAATGCGGATGCAAGCTTTTCTGAGGCAGTGCTCCGCCCGTCAGCCTTCGGGCCCTAGTCCATCGCAGGGTGAGACGGAGATATAGCGAGGTAGATGCTGCTACTGAGCATGCGCACCACCAGTTTTGTCTGCACAATTCCAGGGATTATTTCAGGAGGCCGTAAGCCAGCGGGATGGCGGTTGTGGTTGCAGCTTTCGCATGCCTTGTCAGTTTACAGGTGAACCTTGTGCCTACGCACAATCTTTCTCTCAAGTAAAACATTTTATTTCTACAAGGACTACATTAATGCCGGTGTATGAGAAATGGAAAGTAGTGTTACAGAACTTTTTTTGAAGACATCGAAACTGTTTCTATTGTTTTTCTTGATAACCGATACCGGAAAAGTAACGTGAAAGTAATTTGTAACGTAACGACTAAAGTAATCCGCTACTTTTCAGCAAAAGTAATTTGTAACGGTAATCCATTACATCCGGGGCTCGGTAATTTGTAATTGTAATCCATTACATTTTTGAAGTAACGGGCACAAGTCTGGACATAGCTCAATGCCGTGCCATTACATCACAGCGTCAGCGACGTTTTTATCGTCACGCCGCTCAGCGGCGCGACACGAGGCGATTTTTTGTTCACGTTTGTGTTACGGCAGAAGCGCCAAACTCCCATATGGTCGCCATTTTTGTTCATGGAATGAGCAGTTTCTCCTTGACCTCTTCATTCCCTTGGTGACGCGGTCGAAATTCCCGGTGACAGGTCGCTGTACACGTTTCTCGTGTGCCTACATTTTGTTGTCCACATACCAGCGAAACAAGCGCACATCCTCGCACCACATCCAGCTTCATTGCTTGACGGCGTTGAAAAATAATTTCCAGTCTTTAAACAGGCACGAAGAACATTATCATTGTAAGAGATATGTAGAGATAAGCTTTGTTGATAAGTTGATTGCATACACAAAAGCCAAAGACGCTTATCTTGGCGAGGAACGCCTTCGGCACGATGTCGCTCCATAGCGATCTTGGCGCAACTGCGTTCAGAACGACTTTTTCGGAGCATCGAAGATTTGAAATCGGATCGAAATGGCGATCGCCATGGCAACAGAGGCCGATCAGCCAATCGCCTTGCGAGGTCTGAGTCGACCTTATGTTCGTGTCGCTGTGTCGGGCTCAGTGAGGCAGAGTAGGCAGGGTCCTACTTGCCCGTGATCGGCTCTGACGTCCCACCGCTACGGTGGCGCTGCTGTCGACATGGCTCATGCGCAGAAGCGTCACTTCACATGGACTTGTTTTATTCGCAAGCGCAGTGCGCACACCTGGTGTGGCAAACGTGTAGCTCTTTGGAAACAGCGCGTTGGCCTTAAATTAACGACATCTATTGACGTAGGCACAGATTTCGCTGGCCGCTGTCTCGAGTGATGCTCTTATCAGTCATAATTGTTTTCGTTCTTTTTGTTGTTTTTAACGTGAAACGTTCGTTCCCAAGCTGCTTAGCATTGCGTGAAGCCCAAAAAGCGAAGCGACCGCGAAGCTCTGACGCTGATTGGTTGACGGGGAGAAGAGGAGGAACGAAGCGAAGCTCGACGCTGATTGGCTAACAGCGCAGGTCACGTGTCTAGAGGTGGCTGAGGAGGAGTTTCGGCCATGCGCGCGCGGACGGAGGAGGCCTCGACGTCTCTAACGGGGGAAGGTCATGGGGCTAGAGGTGGGTGAGGAGGAGGTTTTCTGAGCGAGGGCAACACTAACGGAGGAGTTATTAGCGATCTCGCGTGTCATTCTAGGAACTGTTATAAGTGGGTATTGTACGCGTTATCTCACGAAGAGCGCCGTGTACGTAGGCGTTTAGCTGTTCGGGATCTCAGTGATGAATAGTAGTGAGCAAAGATGTAGGGCACCTGGAGTTTGAGTACTAGAGGCTAATCCCAGACTACACGGACTAACATCAACGTGCTTGACTGTAAAGTGTAACCGCTGAGCGATCAAGCCCGAACGTTTCACGTGCGCAATTCGCAATACATTTTTGTGGTTGTTGTTGGAAAGGATGATGTGTGATAAGAGGCACCTTGCAATTGAGCGACCGATATCAGGTTGAGATGCGAACCCTGACAAGAGGGCGGAAAAAGAAAATATCTCGCTCCTCTCTGTTTTTTTTAAATATTCTTAATGATCTTATAATGATCGGGTTGTTGGTAAGTGATAGAAATAAAACGATCTGACAGATAACGGTTATTACGTAACTTTTCAGTATTCACATTTTGAGTATTTCTCCGATACTTTCACGCCCGTTCGAATTTTCAATTAAGCAGCTCTCCCAAGGGTAGGAGACCGCGCTATCTTGATTCCGTTCTTTGAACGTGCAACTCCAGCAAGAAAGAAGAAAAATTAATCGATATCACATTTTTGTTTTGACATTACTATAATACAAATCAATCTAAAATTAATTAAATTGCAAGGCTGGCGTCTCTGTATATGTATTTGCTGTTTAGTGGAGCATATAGCGGCTCTGAATTGTGATCAAGCCCTTTGTCTCCGGGTGACGCTTTTATTGTGCAATGCTGGTATTATCAGATGCCATTCACGCTACCTGGCTTCATAAAAATTTCGTTGTCTTCCCTTTCTGCATCCTGTATTAAGGTGCAAAAACAAAAAGAAAAAAAAAGGGAGGGGGGTGGAGGGAGGTTGGGAGAAATGAAGGCCTCCTACCGGACAAGTCGCTACCTGATGCCTAGAACGCGTCTCCTCCGACTGGTGTGTTTGGTTTTGTATTTTGCATCCAAAGAGTTCCCGAAGTGACAACGAATGACATCACGAAAGCCGGAGTGTCATGTTTTTTGGGATGTCGAGATCCTGGTGGTCGGGACAGACTTGGGCGTAGAAGATCTGGAGAAAGCCACGAGAGAACGCGAGTGCTGCCGTCGCTGTCGTCGCGGCGTCCCAACTCCTGACTGCCAAAGCTTCCGCGGACTGTGCAAGCTGGAGAGCGAGCTGCAGCGGAACAGGCGTCTGCCACATTCACCACGGCTGCTGCGACGCCACCAGGATCGCGGCCGGCGACAACGTGACACTTTGATGACGCCATCAGGCGGAAACCGCGTGAACCACATTTTTGGTGTCTCTCGCCAAAGAACGACGCCTTCCAGGGAATCTTTGCGATCCATCGTAAGAGATGCTGGTATGCACCCCGGCCTTTCAATCACACTAAGATTTCGGCTTGCAGATAAGCGCGTCGCGAGATTTTGCATGAGGCATTTTAGTTTAGAACCAGGGCGAAGATATGTATAAGCGACACGTCCCTCGTCTTTTATCTACAGATAAGTTTGAATTTCTGACAACGCGGGCCCGGGGTGGGTGTGGTTAACAAGGTTTTTTTGTGGCTATATTAGCTTGTCAATTTACAATAAACGTTAGTTGAGAGTGCGCTTTGTCCTGTTTCCTTCTGTCTCTGTCCCTGTATTTTTTTTTCTGAGCCGTTTGTTTCGTTTATCTTTCTGGGACGCAGTAAACACACCAGTCAGAGACGCGGTCTGTGTACCATACCCATGGCCATATTAATAACTATCCTAGAAACACAAAAATTGTTGATTAAGCGGCCTCGCCACCGGACGGCCAAAGTTGATACGTAGAGGACTCTACGTGGAAATCAGATGAAGGTATTTCGGTATTCTAACAAAAAATATTGTATGTTATTCTTACGAACGCATTTAAGGCTGTCAATCTCCCAGAATCTTCATTTATTTTATCTCTCTCTGCCCGTCTCTTACAAACATAGGTGTAATTTCGGAATCTCAAGCTCGAAGCTGTCGAAGTTCCTGCTGAAAATTTATTTACAAAAACACCGACAGCTCCTGTCGCCAAATCAACCGATTTAAATAAAAGGACATGCTTTCGGAACAACTCTTCATTTAGTTTTAAGTCAAGACTCTGCGCACGAAGAACTGTTTAATTCATTTGAAATGAGTAGTTGTCCGATGTGAGTACTGTCTTCGAAAATAATGTATGACAGTGAGTGCAGGATCACTATTTGTTTTTGTTATTATTTAAGCGCCCGTCACGCGCTGATAATAATAAAACCTTGTCGGAATGCGGAATTGCATTTTTACCGAAACTAACTTTCATTTTTAGCCTTGAAAAGTGAAGCGTGGCATGACAAGTCACGGTAGAAAAGAGCTGGCCGGCTCCCCAAACACTCCGGAACGCGAGCTCTCTCCGGCAACAACACAACATAACTGTAAACAGAAGAAAAAAAGAACTTCGAAACTGCAAGCAAAAAGGGATGACTTAAAATGCTTTCGATAAGATTTCGCCATCAGGACAGCATCACGAAAAAACATACGGCAGGACGCCACGCAGCAGGCTTATCGTGTACGTAGAAGGCGGCAGCGATTATAGCCCCACGGGCAGAAATGCCGCTGGAGCAATGTTTCTACGCGCGCTAAGCCCAGGACCAGGCATATAGGTGCGACGTCCTTCAGAGTGATCGACGATTACCGCGCCCAGGACGACTTCGGGACGGGACCTCTGGGGCATAAATCCCCCAGGACGACGCTCGAGAACAACGCCTAGAGGACGAAGCCCAGGAGGACCTCTAGGACGACATCAACGACGCCGTCTAGGACGACTTCTAGGACGACGCCTAGCGGACGACATCTTGGACGACGTCAAGAATGACGTCCAGAGGACGACGTCCAGGACGACCTCTAGAACGGCCTCAAGGACGACGCCTAGGACGGCGTTGTCCTTGAGCATATGATTGAGCGGCGCGTGCTTGATTACGTATTTGTATGGCCATCTTTCGGGCACCACTGACGCCGTTTTTTCGCAATAATGGGACAAGTAAGGCTTGCCCCTTAAAACGGTTAAAGAAAACCTTAGCGACGCTATAGGTACGCCTTTGCGTACCTGCAAGGTTGCTACTGAGTTGGCGTCCGCTGAGTTCCTTATAAACCGCAGTTCAGCGTATATGCAGCGTTTGATCGTGCTGTCGAAATACAAGCGCTATTTTACTACAATATGTGCACTCGCGTCCGTCGTCGAAGCGGAATGCGGGTAAAAACTGGGGGAAAAGAGAGCGCGGGGGACGTCATAACACCGAGCTCTGGTTGGAGTTATTAGTATAGGTAGAAGCTAGCTGGCTTCTGCCCTCACTCATTGCTTAAGCGGCGTCCACCGTTCAACGTTCGCGTTCAAACAATTGGTAGAGACAGCTAGCTTGGTTTGGATTCTACCAAATCATCGATCCAACCAGTGCTCGGTACTCTCAAGTCCCCGTGCGCTTCATTTCCACCTTGATGGAGCTGTCTGGTGACAAAGGAGTTCAACGCCGGGAAAACAATCGCCGGGATGCCGGAAGCGCTCAGTCGATTTTCGCGCTATCTGTTCCCTGCGCGCGAACATCCAGTCTTCCCTCCACCCTTTCTGTGGGCACACCGAGGTTAGTGGAAAATCGAGATCGGAGGCTTTGCTTCCTTTCCATAGCAATAGTCGTCGATGGCGAAGTTTCACCGCTGATTCCCTGTGTGTTTCGTGTACGTCGTGGCCCGCTAAGTTTAGCGGAAACTTTCTCCGCTAAATTTAGCGCAGAATCACAGTGTCGAGAGGTTAGGAGCTACGAGACCGCGTTTCTCCCTGCGCTAAGCCCTTCGCAACGAAGAAGCCGCTACTGCGCATGCGCGCCGATGGCCTTGACTGTAGAGTTTGGGTATCCTAGAGGGTTCCGAGAACGCTGTTGGACGACGAAATCGATCTACGAAAACTCTGCCATATATGCGGAGAGCAAGTTGTGTGCTTCTGAGGTGACGTCAGAACGACGCCGAGTTCTGATTGGCTTTGATTGAAGGATAGTGGGTAGACCTCAATGCTATATGTCTTCAGGTCTATCCGTTATATTTTTTCTATCAGTCAACAATGAGCCCCCCCCCCCCTGGCGTTCTGACATCATCGCAATCCCTGTGCAAGAAGCAGACGAGCTTGCGCTAAGCATTGGGACGTCGCAGTGTCACGTTAGGTTAAGGCGCCATCGTGACGTTTAGTGTACAGAAATAGCGCCCGCCGCATTTAGCTGTAAGGATCGGTAAATTTAAACGCGGCGGTGTAACTTTGGGAAGCGTGCAGTGTGCAGCGTCCCGGCGATCGCCGCAGTTCGTCTCCAGGACATTGCAAGCAACCGGGAATTTTTTTTTCGTTCGGGAATCGGAGGGAATCTATTTGTGAAAGCGAATGGAGGCGGTCTCATTAGGGATACCACTTGGTGACGTCCAGGGCCGTGACGGCTAAGTGGCGGCAGCCCCCACGAACGCCGTGTGAAGATGTTATTAAAACACGACTTCCCCAGTTGCCCAGTATTCAGCGTACAATAACGGGATATACTTATCCCGCCACTACTTTTGTGAGTCTGCTCAATCAAACTGTAAACCGGAATTTAGGGATGAACCGGGAGAGCACTCCATCCAGGAACAGTAAGTTTGCGGAGAAAACCAAGCTAGCAATTATCTGGGATCCTCGATAGGGTGTTAACTTCATCTCGTTTAATTGTGGGACGGGTTAAAGATGCACCGACATAATTTCAGCACTTGGCAGCGGAAGTTAAATTGGGCATCAGCGATGCGCTTCGATCACGTTCATCAGATAGCTTATTACTGCTAGGTCGAAGGAGCTGTGACGCCACGACATCCATAGTTTTTTGTTTTTTTTAAGGTGTCAGACAAGGGTTTTTGCATTGACGTCACCACAAATCACAATCTCCTTCCATTCGTAGTTTTTGAACACGATGATGTACTGCATCATTAGCGTCCAAGTCACCCATGGGCGTTTCTCGGCTTGTCCGCCGAGGCCATTTTGGCCGTCAACAAGCCGTCTGTTGTAGCGCCGACTCGTCTTGGCATCCGAATAACAGCGGCTACGTTTGAAAGTGCGGTACCATCCAATGCTCATTCACGTTTATGACTACCTTGATTAGCGCAGTCGATCATGACGCAAATGGACTCAAGCGAGTTGGGGAACACTGCCTCCGCCCATGTAACATAGAAAACAAATGTACCAACACAAATTCCGGCGGCTTTTGAGCAGAATTGACGTCATCCGCAAGGATCTTATAAAGAAATGAAGCAATGTCGTCTCACAGTATAAAACTTTCAAACGACGCACTTGTTAAGAAAAAAATGAACACGCCACTACATGAGATTTATGCCGCAAGATTCTTTCTTTTTTCAAAAGAGTGATGTTTTCGTCCATTGCCAGTTTTTCTTTCCTGTTATATCCATGAAATAGCTCGTTGGAGACTAATTTAAGCAAAAAATTTAAACCCCTCCGAAAAGTTAGTCAGTATCGCTCTATCACAAGTGATATGTGGATTTATAAAAGAGCAAGTTGCGACAAAGTGATTATAATTCATGGTAATTGAAAGGCGGCGCTTGTCATGCATTTCATCATGCAATGTTCATGATTCGAAAGTTATGAGGCTTGTTTATTATTACCAGCCGCAAAGGTATAGTTTATCGACATTATGAAACTATATTATAAATAACTGGAGTAAAAATTACATCTACAAATGTCCATTTCCTATGTACGTCACGACATCCGATAGAAACACAAATTGACGATATTACAACATAAAAATGATGTCCCTATTTAGGAATACTTTTAGGCTATAAGAGATAGTTAATAGCGTTGAAGTGTTTTCGATGGCATAAACAATTTCTGGACTGTAGATATTGCACGTGCTTTGCTCCTTTCCAGGAAAATGAGCGTGCTGAGAAAAAGAGATTGCACAATGTGCGAGTGGAATTGTCAATATTGGAATGGTCCATATTGAAGACCTCTTTCCCATTTAAAGAACTTAACATATGTCTTTTTTTTTTGTTGCTAAATCAGTGTTTTTGAAGTTGTTTTTGTTTTTCTTTTTAAAGCGCTCGTTTACGCAGTGGCGTCGACTGCGTTGCGCTGCGTTGCGTCGTTCACCACGGCGCCTCCTCATTGGCTCGTCGTAAGGGTCGTCATAGCAACAGCTCACGCAAGCAGTCTTGGGGGGAGGTGCAACGATTTCCGGACTTCGGTGAAGAATTTGTGGAAGTTGCCGTCTGACACTTCTGAATTAAGGAACAGAAAACCGATTTTGCCTGCGTGTCCTAGTTGTTGTGTAAAAGAAAAGATAAATATTGGAACTTCTGGCACCCCTCAACTCACTCCCAGTCTTCAGGGTCACACCTGGTCCCCCTCCTAGTGACGTAATTCGGGACGCCGTGTAGGTTCCGTGTGTCTCTCGGAGGACGCTTCCTCTCCTTCTCTTGCTGACATTAGCGGGCGTTGTGCTGCAGCTTAGAGCCGAGCGAGGTCACGTAAGCTTCTCGCCGTAGTTCCTTCGGCTGCCACTCGCGGCTGCAGGTGGGGGAAAAGCTCGACTTTTGCTTTGCGATTATGCAGCGGAATCGCGACATTTTTTAATTGAAGGAGATGTTTTCTCTATCCTCCGGGGCACGATAAAGCAACGTAAAAATGACGAGATGCATAATTCTTTTCATCTTAAAATCGTTGCACCCCTTCCCCCTTTTAACAAGACGAAGTAGTTGCAGTCGCACTCCAACGCAACTGTGTAAACGCGCCATAAGGCGACACAGCTTCTTGTTTCGTTTGTTTACATTGAGTCGCTGCAGAAAGGTCGGGCCCTGCTCAAGTAGAACGTCTGTCTCGATATTTGGTGCGGAAAACAAAAACAAAGTAGAGAATGAGAAAGAACATTCGAAGTTTTCTAGACAGCTTGGAGTGCCGATGGCATGGTTTGGCTGTACAAAGCCGACTTGCGAAAAGGTATCGCGTGTGCATGATGACCCACAGAGACCGTAAAGCGTGACACGGGAGAGCAAAAAATCAGGGCACGCTGCTTCGCCGAGTGATGCTAGCCATAGCAACCGCCATTGACGCCATGATGTGGCAGAGCAGCATTCGGCCACATCATAGCGTCGGCGGCGGTTGCAATGGTTACGCCACTGGGGCGGCGCAATGCGACGCGACACTTTTTCAAATCTGTTTCGTGTTTCAAGCAGCAGGATTGAGAAGGAATGCAGACGCTGCTGGACGCTTGCAGCGCCTGAGAAATGAGGAGAGAACCCACTGCGCGATTGTAATTTATTACGCGTGAGTGTGAAAAACCAACAATTAACATCAAACTCTGGAAAATATAGTTTTCCTTCGTTTAAGCTATAACCGTTTAATGAAAAGTTGAAGAAAAAATCGGCATTTTGTTTGAGACTTATTATTTACACTTCAACGACATCTCTGAATGGGCAATTTCTTGTGCGTGTCCTCATAACGAAATAAAACGCTCGGACTCAACGGTTTCATCTAAAAGTTGAACGCACAATTTGGCGTTTTACAAATAATATTCTGCCACCCACCCTCAGAAAAAAAGGGTACTATTACACTCTTTTGTCCCATATAATACATCCCTAAAAACTTCAATTCGACGTAATGCAGCGCCCTATAGTCGAACAGACGGCCCCTGATTTTACAAGGGCTTGATAGCGCGTGGTACAGCCTATTAAAATAGCCAATGTGCGTGTTATGGGACTACAAAAAATATTACCGGGGTTTTCTTGGTCCTGGTGCAAAAACTCAGTGTTTTCTTTATGTGGTTTTTGATACGTACTTTAGCTATTTAAAAAGTTATATCACACCGTTGATCAAGCCCTCGTGAAAAATATGGGCCGTCTGTTCGACTATAGGGCGCTGTACGTCGAAATGAAAGTTTTGGGGTGCATTATATGGGACAAAAGGGTGGTAAGGTGATACCCTTTTTTTCTAGAGTGTACTGCTCTATGCATTCTCAGTCTCCCAACAAATCTTTGACCCAATTTCTCACTCAACCGGCATCTTCCCAGGCTTCTTTCAGCACGGTACAGGCTAAATTACAGTGTCCTTCAATCTGATGGCCCCGCTTTTCTGTCCTCGGAAGTGATAGAATAAAGGTCTGATTTAAGACTGTACGTCATTACAAGCAAAAACTTCAAAGTTTTTATCCCGTCAATCTGGTATTGCATAACCACAGTGTGTCGATCTATAGTGACTGTGGTATAATGCGCCAGGCGTAGCTTACAAGTCTCACCCTGCGACTGATTATACGAGCGCCCCTAAATGAATTAATAGAGTCGGTCATTGACACCACTGCCTGATGCATCAAACGACTCAATAATAGACTGTTAGGTGAACTTTTAGATAGCGCAGGCGGATATCCACGACGTCTGATGACTCTTCCAGAGCCAGCGCACGTACGCCAGCATTGCAATTCCACCTCGCCTTAGACAGACTTTTCCCCAAGAAGCTCTTTCCCCGTTGTGATGCAAATGGCGATGTTATTTATATACGAACGGGGTCGCACTTCTAAGGCCATAAGAAATATTTTCTCTCCCCACTCTCTTCTAACGTATGTGTTTGATAAGAAAAAAAAAACACGTCTACCGTTTTTTTTTTTTTTTTTGCACGAGGTGTGTAGTGTCACGCGTAAGACCAAATAATAAAAATTAAGCCTCACCAAAAGCGAGAATAGAATAAAATACCTTTTGTGTGCAGGAAAGGACGGAGATTATTCTGGTTCTTATCAACTTTTTATGCTAACGTTGCCGTCCCCATTCTCCGGCATCGCCTAGCGGTGAGGCAACTTTTCTAGCCATTGCGCACGTCGTGTGGGCATGCAACTTTCATGGGTCAGGTCGGTCAGGCTCTGGTGCGGCCCTATGACCGTTCTAGCAACCTTAACTCCCTCATCTTCTCACTTTCCCCACAAGCGGAGGGGAACGTTTCATAAAATCAGGAGGGTTACATACTTTATATAAGCGTGCTTTCTGTTTTGCTTTTTTTTTTAACGTTTCGCGAGATCCCATCCAATAGTAGGGTTGCGCGAGGGTTTCGGTTAAATTACACGAGTCACGTCAGCTTTACCGTTCCTTTGCAACCTCGGCCGGTCAATATACGCGTACACCCTGGAGGATTCCTGTAAAGGCACTATTTTAGTACGCAAGGCGACGATAAATCCTGGACTTAGGTGAGCCAACGCCGTCTCCTCCTCTTCTTGTTTTCACGTTCGTTCTTTTGAAGTGAAAGTTACTCCTGTCGGCATGCTTGAGTGGTTTTTTTTTTTTACGATTAATTTAGATAAATTACGAAACAATATTTTTTAACAATATTAATCCCTGGAGAAGGGGGACAAAGGACAAGCACAAACCTCCAAAAACAGCTCCAAACATAGTTTGGAAATTTGTGTTTCTCCTTCGTCCCGCTTGTACCGCTTCTCCGGGGATTATTATCGTTTATCTTTGTCCAGCTCGTTGCACCTTTGGATTAATTGCATTAGCAACAATAATTTTGTGCCCTTTAGTTGCTGTTTTCCTATTTTATGAGAGAATGTTAAGGCCACGGTCCCACTGAATGTGGCAGTTTAGGTACTTTTTGGTAGGTCATTACTCATCTCCTTTTAAGCACTGTTTTGTGGGATTGATGTCATTCGAAAGGCAATGCAATCCTCTTTCATTTGATATTATGTATGTATTGGTTTATACTGTTCATGCGCATTTGTAGCGTTGTGAATATGATGGCGCGGACCCTCACTTGCTCCGCTGGTTCATGTTTTACGAACGATTCATTAAAGATAACACGGTTCCAATAGAGCAGTTTTGTTAAGATGATGTCGGAGCAGAATGTAACGGTATACTTTTTGGTATTTGCACTACTTTGTTTTTTACAGCTCTCCAAATATTGCCCTAAAATTGACATTTTTCAGCACAAATATACTTTTAATGGCAAGCGCTAGGGTAATGAAATTAGCTACAGATGTAGTGATTATATTTGGTAATATGCAGAAAAAAAATTAATGTTGTGTAATATTTTTTTGTTTAGATATTCTATATCAAACGTAGCACTTTTTTGTGCTTCGAGTCATCGTAATTCAAATGCCGCTGAGTAAATAATTAAACCATGGTAAAATCGTTTAGAACATTTAGAACTACAATAGTTGCCCAAGAGGTGGACGGTGGCTTTTTTTATTTTCAAAGTCATAACGCTCCGGGAGCCCTTCAAACTTACCTGTTTTTGACGCACATCTTTTTTGGACATCAAACAGATTTATTGGCATCTAATAACATTTATTCTATGGAATAGATATACATTGCGATGTATTAGATTTTCCCAATGATCTTGCTTTGGTTTCTTGATAGTTGTAGAGCTTAGCTAATTTTAAAAACAATTAAAAACTGTTTGGGTGTTTTGTTGTGCTACCTGGCGGATGGCAGACAAAACTGCTGATTTCCAAGTTCAAACAATTTTCGAGGGCGGCGTTGGCGTCTGTATCATCATCAATCTCCGTGTCGTTTCACCTTCACATTTAGAAAATATATTTGAAGATTTACTATCGATAAATGAACGGTTTAAGTACTGGGTCAGGTTAATAAATCTAAGAGAAATAATTACACAAGCGTAGCGTGATATAAAGTGTTCATTATTCGATATAATTGAAATCAATAAACGATAAAGACGAAGAGGGAAAGAATACACCCGAGTTCACTTCATGCCTAGAGTCACTAAATGAGCTGCGTTTAAAGTATCGGCACTCCGTTCCCCAAAATTGTTTTGGGCGCCGCCATTTTGGGTCTTGCGCAGAGCAAACACAACTGCCGATCGTCATGATCCAAAAGTGCAACATCCTCTGCATTAGATGCGGTGCTAGGAAGCTGATACAATATTGCTAGGCTCTGTCGCGGGTTGTTTAAACATTCGTGGAGGACGGAAAAGCGTTTCCTGTGATTTTAGATAAAGCTTCGGATAACTGGCAACCATGATTGTAAGCCACAATATGGCCAAGTGTCGTTACTCTGAAGCATAGCTAATTTACTGGCACTAGCGGGAACAATGAGGAAGAGGCAGGTGTCAAAAGGTAGTGGCTTGTGGAATCCACAGGGCTCACGTCATGGACCCTCCAGGTATTACAAGCTTCTTGAACAAGGGCATGAATAGTGTCATTAAATAAGCTACGCTTCAGAGTAGCGACACTTGGCCATATTGTGGCTTAAAATCATGGTGTCCAGTTATTTGAAGCTGTATCTGAAATCACAAGAAACGCTTTTCCGTCCTCCACATTAAACAGTTTGCGACAAAGCAAAGCAATATTACATGAGCTTCCTAACACCGAATCTAATGCTGAGGAAGTCGCAATTTTGAATCATGACGATCGGCAGTTGCGCCTGCTCTACCGTTGGCTCTGCACAAGCACCAAAATGGCGGCGTCCACAACACTGTCGAAAAAGAGAGTGCCGATACTCTAAGCGCAGCTCATTTATTGGCCCTACTTCCCGCGAACCTCCTTTCCCCTGACTGAAACTGAAACTAAATATGAATAATACACCATTATTATAGCTTATTTAATTTTAACCACCTACACATAATGAGAAGAGGAAGCGGCCGGGTAGGAGAAACGCGGGTTTTATGTGCGACTGTTTCTAATCAACGTTAGTTCTAACCGTCTCAAAAGAGAGAACGCGCGAGCTTGCGCTGGTTAAAAAAAGACGGTAAAAAAAAAGAGGTGACACGCTGTGTTCTTTGTGATTGTGCGTCTAATTGCAAATTGTTGTGTGTATGTTTATACAGCCGGAAGTTAGTCTGCCTTAGTGGGCGTCTGGTGTCTCAGGTGTACATGAGCAATTTAGCCAGTGCGGTACAACCGCAAACCTGGGGTCTTTAACGTGCACCACGCAGTAGTGATACACGACCATACGCCGGTATGATGCTCTTCCACATCGAAACGGGCAGGGGCGGGGTGGGTTCTGCAGCGCGAGCTTTCGCTCCACGTGTTCCGAGCTGGTGTGCGCTAGACATGCACTCGGCCACCGATCGCCCCCCCCCCCCTTATATAAGTATTTGAAGATCGACGATGGACGTCGATCGTCTCGAGGTAATGTAACGTAATAACAATATATAATTAATAAACATATTGAAGGACTGAACGACTCAATTTTTCAATTCTTGAATTGTAATATGGCGGTAGCCTATTGTACTTACTGTTGATGAAGAGCAATATGAGGTGACGAAGTAATGATTAAATTATCAGGCTCTATAAGGACGACGATATTAGTGGGTGTCGAACCACAACGTACAGTGCCAGACTTGTTTCAAGTATCGTGTACCGAAAGACCTTTCTTCACCCGCAACAGAATATGGTAGAATCAATGAGGATGCTGCTTTACAACTGTACGTGGAACAGGAAAACTGCAATGTGCAGAAGTGCGGCTTATTCGTTAATATAAAGGACGGATTTCTAGCAGCATTCCCTGATTGACTACTTGGAACAAATGGCCTCATTGACGTAAATTGTCCCCGTTCCAAAAGATTCTTGAAGACTACTGAAACCGCAAAGGAGTATGAGGCGAAAAATAAGAAATAGGAGCCTGGTGTGAAAGGTCCAAATCACCACCATAGCCTCTACTACCAAATACAAGGGCAGTGACACAATACACAAAGAGAGTTTTGTGATTTGGTTATATTTACACTCAAGGGCATTGATATCCAACGTCTTCAGAGGGATGACACCTTCTTGTCAACCAACATAGAGCCTTTTTTACTCAAGTTTTACATGGAAGGCCCGACTTCCGCTGAAATTCCTCACGTACACAAGTTGTCCGACCGAATAATCTGCCATTACTCCCGATCTGGGAGTCTCTCGATCTTCATTCATGGCCATAGTATCATATGAGATCGAGCGGTGTGGCTCTTCGTCCGCCGAACATATTGTTTCGGCGGGTGTTTTTACCGTGTAAAATGAAACCGTCGCGTGCTGCTGGAACAAGAACCTGGCGATTCTTCACTGAACTGCTTCTTCCGTAAGCTTCAATTAAGAGGGCTTTTTTCGTTTCGCACACCCGCTGTTCTGCTTGCCCGTTAGTTGCAGGATGGTATGGTGCACTAATGTGATGCCTGATGCCATTTTTTTTTTTTTTTGGGGGGGGGGGGCTTGTTTATTTTATTTGAAGCAAGATTTGGCGCGTTATCAAAGAAAAGTATTTTTGATAGGGGAAAAGTAGGGAAAAGAGAGCGTAGAACGTCTATGACGCGTTTTTACGTCGTGGCAGGCATCGTGTAAACTTCCAACCACTTAGAGTACGCATCGACCATGACTGCGCGCAGATGCGGATACGTTTCGCCACCCACAGAGTGAAGAGTGGATCGTTTTCAGTTACAGTTCATGATGGCGCTGGACTCGAGGAAGCCTTCGACTCTTTCCACAAAGTTAGCTGATGTGCCAGCACTTTTGTCGAAAGTGGTAAGTGTTCGAAACGTCGACAACGTCGGTAGCCACGTGCTGTGCTTGACCCTGGACGCTTACCATTCGCTGAGAAGAAACTTGCTTGTTCGTCTGCCACGATTCGTCCGATATCAGGTCATCACCGCTACTCCATCTCCCGACAAAACAGGTCGTCATTGTCCGCATGTCCATAGTTAGCAATCACGTGAACTTATAAATTCCCATACGCTCATAACTTGCCGTCGCTAAACGCCGTTCATTCATAGCGTGTTCATTGCAAATAAACGTCTTCCTATTTATTCTGATGGTTTTCATCATACTCCTCCGAAGCTGTACTTACAACATTATATCGGTACTTTTGAAAATATTGCAACGGCGTTTGTTTTCTGGGAACTATAATGTAACAACCTTTACAAAATCTTCCGGATCCCATGAAACACAATATTTCGTTATGTCACTTTTCGGTCGTCATTATAATGGTGAGGTAAGTACCGTAAATTGCGAAGCAGTTTACTTGACGTCCGCTTCCACTGATGTCTTGGAAGATTGAGTCTACTGAGCGTGCATCCCTGCAGAAGTTTTCATTGAAAGAGTATTGACACGTCAATCAACAATTGATTCCTTCTTGGTAAGATTTATTGCGAAAGCCCGTGACAACCGCTGAACCGCATCTCCCTATATCAGAGAACAATTTATACAAAGCCTGAAATTCT